>JARBWK010001610.1:0-18178 GCA_030556195.1 Anolis apletophallus | reverse complement strand
CCCCCCTTTCTCATGCCCCTCCTCGCTCCTTCTCCCGGCAAAGTCTCTGCTCCGTCCCCTCCATCTCTCGCTCTCCGGGCTGCGGCGTGGCCCTCGCATTGATCCATTGCGGGTCTCTGCCTGGCCTGACCTCCTGGCTCCTAGGGAAGCCATCTCCATGGCAACTCGCCCGGCTCCCCCGGCGGCAGACTGTAAATTCCTGCAGCCAGAGCCGAGCGGCCGGCAGAGTCCGGGAGAGGCGATGGGAGGAGGAGAAGGAGAGGAAATTAGTGGGAAAGAAAAAGAAAGTAAAGAAGGAAGAGAGGAGGAAGGGAGAGGGAGAGAAGGGGCATTGCTTGGGTGGACCTCCCAGGTCCCCAGCACGAGACCACACCAGCCCAGGCTCTCTCCTGCGCTCTCAGACCAAACCGGGGCAGCCTGCTTGGCCAAAAGGCCGCAGGAGGGAGGGAAGGATCAAGGCCAGGGTCTGGCTCTCTCTTGCCTTCGGGAGCAGCCGAACAAAAGCCGCACAAACCCCAACCTGAATCCTCCCTCGGTCTGCGGGAGCGCACGCCAAGCGGACATCTCTCTCTCTCTCATGCGTGCCTTTGGAGCAAGTTTGCACCCGCTGCGCTCTCCCCAAGCCTCCCGAGGAGACCTTCAGAGCACAGCGGAGCTTTCAGCCGGTGGGAATGGGGACCTTGGAGGTGGCGGGATGGTGCCTACTCGCCTTTCTCTTGTGCTGCGGAGGCACCATGGCGAAAGCCAGCCAAGTGTGGGTCTGTTTGCTGTGTGTGTTTTGGGGGGGGGCGTAGAGGTTGGCTTAAAAGGGGGCGTAATTCAAGAAAGTGTGGTCTAGGCGCAACAAGGTGTTAATCGGGCCTGGGATCACAACAGAGGTTCTTTGACAAATGTGCTCTGAAAAGTTTGAATCTCCCAGTCAAAACGTACCTTATGAAGGTTCTCGTCTTTTATCCATTTTTTGATGAAATTATCTAGAAGAAATTGTGATAGATTAGTGTCTGGAAAGAGACATCCGAATTGCTTTCAAGTTTTAAATGGTCTAGACTGAGGTGGCAACTGGAGGGGCACCAAGAAACCTTGGGGGGCGGCTCCTTCAATCTATATATCCCAGTTCAAAGCAGATATTGTGGGTTTGATATTCAGGGTTATATGGCTGTGTGGAAGGGCTCAGAGTCCACACTGCCATGTAACCCAGTTCCAATATTATCTGCCTAGATACTCTGGGTTGAAGATGTCCATATTCCTCGCATTCCTATGATTCCAACGGATATGCCAGTTCAATTTGAGATATTGCAATTCCCAATTCGATTGGCGTTTGCAACCACCATCCACAAAGCTCAGGGCCAATCTTTAGAATGGTTCGGATCTAGACACGGATTGCTTCTCTCATGGACAACTATATGTTGCGTGTTCAACAGTCGGCAAACTAGACAATCTCTATATCTGCACAGACAATGGAACAACAACAAAAAATGTATATGCACAAGCATTGGAAAATTCATTATTTATTTATTACTTCAAATTTCTAGACCGCCACTCCCTGAGGGCTCGGAGCGGTTTACAGCAAAATAGAAGTAAAAATAACAAGCAGATACAACAATTATAAAATACACTAACAAAACATATACTATTTACTACAAACAAATACGTTGGGCTATAGTTGCAGGGCTCAAGGAGGGAGCAATCGGAGGCAGGCCATGGCAACCTAAGTCCTCGTAGTCCCATTTGTAGGGCCATGGGACTGAGTCTTATAAGTCCCAGCCATAGGGCTTTGGGGGCTGGATGTAACCCAGCTCCCAAACCCCAGTCCCCAAAAGGTTCTAGATCTGTATTTCTTGACCTTACTCTTCCTCAAAATAGAGTCTGGGCTTGTTCTAAGACTGTTCCGGACTTCAGCGGTCACCCCAGAGTTATTGGGGGGTGACTTGATGGTCTCGATGAGTCTTCGAGCAGACTTTGTTAGCCGGAAAAAGGACCAATGCCTTGGGAACACATCTCTCCTGGCAGGCTGTTGACTCCGGATGATCCATTGACGGATCGGAAGTCGGAAGTTCCCTTGGCTTCCTCTTCCGGCGTCTTCTCCGGCTCCTGCGCAGTTGTTTCTTCTGGCTTGGACCGAAGAGGGAGGAAGAAGGTCTCCACCTCTCAGGGTCGTCAAGGCCATCCGCCATCTTAGAGTGTCCATCGTGTTCAGGGTTCAACATCAGGCAGTCACGGCGACGTAGTCGGGGCCCTGGGGCCCAAGCCAAGGTCCTGGTGACATCCAGGCATGCCTGGTCACTCGTCCGCCAGCATGCTGGTCCAGTCGGTTGCCAGCAAACTCGACCACAGAGCATGGCTGGTCGACAGCATGCTCGGACGGCCGAGTACAGCAAGGTTCCATCTCAGTGGCCTTGTTGGAAGCAGGGATGATCAGGGAAGGATCTGTCGCCAAGGACGAAGGTCTCTCCATCCCAGTCACCAGGGCTGGACCTCGTTCGGCGTCCTTCTTTGCTGTCCTCCTGTCGACCTCGACCATAGGGGTTGTGAGTAATTCATCCGGGTCTGGATCTCCTTATATTAGAAACCTGCTCTTTCTCTTTCCTTTCTTTTCCATTTAACCAGACTGGGCCACCGCAATGTGTGGCTGGGGACATAATAGCCAAGTATAAATATTTGAAAGGCGGTCATAAAGAAGAGGGAACAGGCTTATTTTCTGCTGCCCTGGGGACTAGGACACGGAACAATGGCTTCAAACTACAGATAAAGGAGATTCCACGTGAACATTTCTGACTGTGAGAGCTGTTCAGCAGTGGACCTCTCTGCCCCGGAGTGTGATGGAAGCTCCTTCTTCGGAGGCTTTTAAACAGGCTGGATGGTCATCTGTCGGGGGTGCTTTGAATGTGATTTTCCTGCTTTTTGGCAATGGGTTGGCTTGGATGCTGCACGAGGTCTCTTCCAACTCTATCATTCTATGATTCTATAAATGGTATCAATATTTAACTGTCAGAGGTTTAGCACAGTGGTTAAATCAGCAGCTGCTAAAGATCTACCAACCAAAAGGTTGCAAGTTCGAACCCTGGGTTGGCATGGGCAGCCAACCGTCAGCCCTGCCCACTGTTTACCTAAGCAGTTTGAAAACAGCTTTACCTGTAATTAGAGAAATTAGGTACCGCTAATAAAAAAAACGGGGGAGGTTTTTACAATGCCATAAGAAAAGAAGACCAGATGCTGGAATGCGGAAGTCCTGACAGCTCTTCGTCATGAGAGGATGGAGCGACAGCACCCCCTGTGGCATGACACAAAAACCTCATTTTCAACATGGATATATTGTTTTAGTACAGTATCTATAAAAATACCACATTTGACTCACTATAAAGTTCTCTTCTATTTTTGTAGATGTTTTGTCTCTCCGACTGATAGACTTTCATCTCCTTTTCCATTGCGGAAATGTCTTCTTTGAAATAAGCAATGCCCTGCAAGGAGGAAAACATATACATCTCAATCAGAGCTTTGACATTATTACTACTCATTCTAAAGAGCCTAACATTCCCTAAATTATGTCCACAAATTAAAAACAACAAAGCGATATCCTTTTCCTGCAAACTCATCTAAATAAATAAATAAATAAATGTTTGTTTGTTCAAAACCTTAAATTTCCCAAAATCCTTCACCGATTGCTTCGGAAGTTTGACACAACATAGCATTCGAATAGGCGCATGTTTTTATGTTTTTACATACCTACTATTATACAGATGTCACACTTGTGACAGGTAAAAATATGTTGTTTTTTTGCAAAACAGCGCCATCAAAGCAACACAGGCTATACTACATATTTCACGATTCTATTTCAATATTTAAATACAGTATATTAGTGTGGTACTCCAGAGCAGGATTCTCTCTGACTCCCAATAGCAAGCAGTTTATTGAAGATAGTAAAAGCCAAATCAATCAAAGTAATCCACAGTAAAGAAAAAGAAAAGGCAAATCCAATTGATTAGGAAGTAAAAAAAAGAGCAATAAATCCACAGAGAAACAGTCCAAGAAAGTCAATTAAACCAGAGGTTTGATTTCAAAGGCAAAATAATAGCAAAGGCACTTAAACAGGAATCAAACAAAGACAAAGGTCCAGGAATATGGAGAACCAGGCATGTAGCCGGGGGCTAAAAGGGGCTTCAGCCCCGAAAATTCTCAGGGTGGTCCGCAAAAGGCCTTACTGGTCCATTCTTTAAACTGTTCTGTGTATTCATATCATGATCTGATCACCATGCTCATTATATCCCACATTACTGGGGTTATTGGGATAACAATACAAAAAGGTTTGCTAGGGTAGACCCTCTTCCACCCAGTCTCAGCCCCCCCCCCGAACCAAACTCAGCCCCCCCCCAAATCAAAAATCCTGGCTACGGCCCTGTGGAGAACTATTCATGAATCAAAAGTTGCTTCGTCTAAAGTTAGACTCCGTACTTGGCACTGATATCGAAATGACCCCACCCTTTCCCAGGGTTCTGTGAAAGATAGTAAAAAACGCCCTTATGATTTATACATCCCAAAGTCCAGCGCCCTGGGGGGGGGGGGGTCGCCTTGTGCTAATCCCAAGGAACCCCACAAAGGCAAGATGGCCTGCCTGGCCCAGGACAGCTGGGGATCTGTAGTTCACTTCTACCTCCTAGGACTCATTTTCACAAACTTTTCCCAAATCCAGTGCATCAAAGACACTTCCCCCACTTTTCTGAACTCAGTTTTGCTTCATGATCATCCCATGGATCTATAGTTCACTAAGTACCAAAGACCTTCCATACGCTAGAACCAAGGACTCTCTCCCCACATACTCCCTAGACTCCCCTTCAGTGAAAAATAAAGGAAAATGAAATGATCTAAATGATGGAGAGGATATAAAATGATGCTTTTCACCCTAAAAATCATTGTATATTTCCCTGCATGTTCTTTTCCCCCATGTATGTATTTTAAAAAGCTAAGACCTGCATTTTCCAGGGATTAGTAATCGCTTTGTTGACCAAGCTGATGACTCATTATGAGACCATCCAGTTCCTCCTGCATGACAATAAGGTGAAAAGCCAGCCTTTAGGGGGGTCTTTTCCCAAATCAAAACTGAATCTTTTTACCTATTTGTGGTTTAATTAGTTTCTGAGCTTTTCATCTGCTAAGAAATCATGGATAGTTGGACAGTAACCAAACCTTACACAAAGGGCCATTCATATGGACATCAGAACCCCATATATGGTCATAGTCTTGCTTTTGTCACCTTCCACCTTCCTGAAACTCACAAAAAGCCAAGATAATCTGTGTTTTGCCAAGGCAGGAAGACGCAGATCCTGGATCATGCCTAAAATGTTTATTTTCACACCACACCATAGAATTGGCCAAACTTGAGAATGCTTTGCATTCTTGTTTGCCTTCCGACCTTCATTTCACACATGTTAATTACATCCTCAAAACAACCTGACCTTGTTGTTCCATCCATTTCCCCTCTCTCTTCCCATTGGCTCAGATCCACAGCCAATACAGGCAGGCGGGAGGGAGGTTTGAAACTGACTGTTCGGAAAATGTATAAAAATACTGAAAAAATTGTAATAAAACATGTCAGCCTTGCGAATCAGGGAATTGCGGCTGTCATCCTTTCCAGCTGGATTGAATAAACTTCGGTGACTTTCCTCTTCATCTGATTGGTGAGCTTATTCTTGGGACAGGGGTTTGATTGGCCCTCTGGATGCTTGCCACAGTAGCGATCCCTCACTTTAAGGGTTCTGGGGGTCCTTGCCCCATCTGTGCATGGATCCCCCCTAAATTTGTTCGGCAACAGCACTATATATCTATTTGTTTCCCAAACAGCTAGGAACAGATTTTTCCTCAGTTTTAGTTTCTCTACTAGCTTCTGCTCTAATATTTATTTATTTATTTATTACTTCGACTTATTAGTCGCCCTATCCCTCAGGCTCAGGGTGACTTACATTTGTAAGTCATAAAAACAGAATAAAAACAGAACATGGTTAAAATTGCCACAACCAGTGCGCAGCATGGTTTAGGCACAGCCTAACACACATATATCTCTAAGCACCGAACGCTTGGGCAAAGAGGAAGGTTTTGCAAGCCCTGCGTAATGTTAGCAGATCGGCCTGCGCTCGGACTGTGGGGGGAAGAGCATTCCACAGTACCGGCGCCGCAGCGCTGAATGCCCTCCTCCGCGTTGAGCCTAGGTGGATGGATCATCGACTAGGCACCACCAGGAGGTTTTGGGACTCGGATCGCAGTGGTCGTGGTGGACTGTAATGGGAGAGGCGGTCCCTTAGATACACTGGCCCCAGACCATTCAAGGCCTTAAAGTTCAAGACCAACACCTTGAAGGTGATCCGGTGCTCTATCGGAAGCCAGTGCAGTTCGCGCAGCACAGGCGTGATGTGGCAGCATGATGGAGAACCTGCCACCAGCCGTGCTGCCGCGTTCTGCACCAGCTTGAGCTTCCGGATCACTGCCAAAGGAAGGCCAATGTAGAGGGCATTACAGTAGTCTAGCCTTGAGATGACCGTGGCTTGGACCACTGTGGCTAGGTCGTGACGGGACAGGTAGGGAGCCAGTCTCCTCGCCTGTCGGAGATGGTGAAAAGCCACTCCGCTGACGATGGAGATGTGCTTCTCCATCAACAGCTCGGAGTCAAGCGTGACTCCCAGGCTCTTTACCACCGATGAAGACGGGCGAAGTGTCGCCCGTCCAGGGTCGGAAGGCGGATCCCCCCCGTACCCGGACGACCCAGCCACAGGATCTCCGTCTTGTCCGGATTCACCTTCAACCTACTGGCCCGCAGCCATCCAGTGACGGCCTCAAGGCAACGATGGAAATTATCGGGTACGGAGTCCGGCTGGCCCTCCATCCCCAGAATGAGCTGGGTGTCATCCGCATACTGGTGACACTCCAGCCCGAAGCTGTGTGCCAACCGAGCAAGTGGTCGGACATAGATGTTAAATAATATGGCTGAGTGCCTTCATTTCTGATTTGTTTGTTTCTGTTAGCTAAAAGTTCTTCTGTTCAAGCCTTCATTAAAATCTGGAGATAACTGACCCTGGGACTGCAGCTCAGAGCTTTTCCCGGGCTCAAGACATTGAGATTCCCTTTGCAGCAACACAGGCCCGTCTAAGCCATCAACTGAACGTCATTCAGGCCCCACATCCCTAAAACTAGACCCAGGAGACAGACCATCATCCCCACTCCCTTCAGGAACGTCTTCATGAACAGCATCCCCATTCCCATCAGAGGAACCAACTTGAACATGAACAACATTGTCATTCCCATCACCCAAAGCAACCGGATCATTAGACACAACATTGTCATCCCCATCACCCAAAGCAACCTGAACATTAGACACAACATTGTCATTCCCATCATCAGGCTGAACAGGCTGACACCCAACAATTAGAAACCTACTTTTTATCTTTTCTTTCTTTTCCATTTAACCATACCGGGCCACAGCAACAGCTAATAATATATGTACAAACAGGGGTGACTCAACGCACTCAGCGGAGTAGGCGGCCGCCAAGAGAGCCAGATCTGCAGGGGCACGCCAGCAGCGGCTGGAAACTCCGCCTTTGCGCCGGCTGGAAACTCCACCTCCGCGCTGACTGGAAACTCTGCCTCCGCGCCTGCAGTGCTTCCAGCAGGCGTGGAAGCAGAGTTTCCAGAAGGCGCGGAGGCTGCACGCCTGCTGGAAACTCCGCCTCCACGCATGCACATTTGGGCGTGCGTGCGAGCTCATCTCGAGGCGACTGAGAAGAAGTGAGAGAGGCGCTGAAAACCACGAGGCCGCCGCCGGAGCCATGGTAACTCCCCATGCGATGGCCGTGCTGCTGGTGCTGGGCAAAGGGCACCCCGCCCTTGCCCTCGCCCACCTTTGCAAGCTTTGGCTGGGTGAGCAGAGCTAGCTGAGAAGGGCCAGTCAGGCTGAGACCTACCTGCGGGGAGGGAGGTGGCGCCTTTCCCTTGTCTTTACAAGAAAAAGGATGAAGCCTTCGTAGCCTGGGCTCCATTGGCTGTAAGGTACATCTACCCTGTGGAATCAGCCCGGTTTGAGGCCATGTCAACTGTTATGGGAGCTTGGGAGTTGTAGTTTTATACAATATTTCACCTTCACCAAACTACAACTTCCATGATCTCACAGCCACAAGGATTAATTGGGGGGGGGGGGGCAAATACTGTTTGCCTACACCTGAAAATTACTTCGGGCCGGCACTGTGTACAAATGAAAAGAAAAGAAGAGCAAAAGAAATCTAAGTTACACTTCAAACTAAGCAATGTGTTATTGTAATGATCCAAGGAAATGGCCATTCAGTTATAAAATGTGTGCCTTGATAGGAACAGTACTCAAAAAAGCACTCACTGCTCTTAATCTGGCGTTTTCTGCATTCAAAAGGTAGAGTTGTCTGTCTATCTCATAGTTGTCTCTCTCAATATACTTCAGAGAGATTGAGAACTGTTCTTGCAGTTCAATCGTCCTCTCCCTCTTCTTCTTGAGTTCATTCTTTGTCTGAAACTGCAAAAGGAAATATTTGTTGATTTATTATTTATGAAGTACTTCCACTGTGGCGCAGCTGCCTGGGTGTCAGCTACATTAAGATCACTACTGGCCGAAAGGGTCTTGAGTTCAAAGCCAGTGAGCTTCCGGCCAATTTTGTGTAGCTTGTTGTCGACCTTTGCAACCCGAAAAACAGTTGCATCTGTCAAGTAGGAAATTTAGGTACCACCTATGTGTGGGGAGGATAACTTAACAAATTTACGAGGCCATAAAAAATCTCCAGCAAAAAGCATGCAGGGAATGCGGAAATTACTTCATCAGTGTCGCAGATGGATGGTGAAGTGACAGCTCCCCTGGTGGCCAGAAAAAAGTTAAATAGCCTCTGACTGTCTGTCTATATGTGTTGTGTGTCTATGGTATTGAATGTTTGCCATGTATGTGTACATTGTAATCCGCCCTGAGTCACCTGCGGGGTGAGAAAGGCGGAAAATAAATACTGTAAATAAATAAATAAATAAATAAATGTGATAGAGGAGGAAAGAGATTGCCAGGAAGCAGGAAAATGAAAATAAAACAGACTCTATTTGTTCTGCACAGCAGTGCCAATAGGGCTCTGTTTTCCCTTTGTTGCACTACACGTTTGCAGGAGCTCATTCCCTTGCATTTTATTTTGTAGGTGACTTTCTTGCTTTGCATTTACGGGCTCAGAGGGCTGCCAATCAATCAAAAGTTGCAGACCCACCCCTATCCCCAAGATTTGGGAGCGAAAGGGGATGTTTTTCCTTTCAGTCTTAACAGCTATTCTATTGGAGAGGACGTGATTTATTTATTTTATTTATTTATTTCATTCGGCTTCATAGACCACTCTATCCGGAGCTCAGAGCGGTATAAGGTAGCCTATTCCTTCCTACTTGGAAAAAGGCATTAAATCTTACAGCTTTGCTGGGGTAACCGACCAGCTTTGCTGTGGTAACAGACCAGTCTTTGCTGGAGAAATGCAGAACAGTTTCACAGCCTTTTGTGAAGGGATCATCTCCAGTCCCAACAGCCTGGCAAATCGACAGGAACCTTGCCTGGTACAGGACATCTTGCTTGGTTTCGGAAGAAGGGGCCTCACACCAGCAAGGTAAAGAAAGATTGCCCAGGGAAGGGTCATAGGATTTTCCCCAAAAGGAGAAGACCAGTATTGCCCAGTTTGCCGGCCCTGTTACTGCAGACTGAGAAAGTCACCTGTTTGAAGCCTTCCAATTTTTTAAGATTTAAGCTCAAATAAAGAACTTTGTTAAACTTATCGCAAGCCTCGAAGGACTTTATCATTTGAGGACTACCAAATTTGGAAATTTATTATGAAGCATTTCAACTACAGACATTGATAGAAAACAGTCTAAGGAGAGAAGTAAAATGGTGCAAAATAGAAGATGCAGTTAATAATGGAGAGGGAAAATTTGGGATTTTTACAGGAAATATAGAGGCTATCATAAAAAAAACTAGAGGCCCTAGAAGACTGGCATTAAAAATACGGAAAAAATGGAAACCACTGTGGATGCTGGATATAATAAAGTGGACACCCTTAGAAAGCCTATACGGAAAAGAGTTTGGCCCCGTTTGGTGGAAAGATCTGAAAGACAAAGGATATTATTGCATTAAGGATATGTATGATATAAATGGACAGCTGACTCCCACGGACAGGATAATAATAAAAATGGGTAACAAAAACTGGATAAAAGTATTAGGCCTATGCAATAAGCTTAAACAAGGGAAATATGGAGAATGTTTAGGTGAAGAAAATGTGGTTGAAAGCATATTGAGGAAAGGACAAAAGGCAACGAAAGGCTTGGTAGGAGTAATATATAAAACAATAATAAAAGACGAGAAATATATAGTCAGATCATTACAAAATAAATGGCAGAAGGAGGGGACACTTACAAAACAAAATATCGAGGAATGGGGTAAATAAAATATCGAAGAAGGGGGTAAATAAAATTAAAATGGAAAAATATAAAGAACTAGAAAGGAAATTTATCTGGAAATGGTACAGGACACCAGCTCAATTAGCAAATATGGGAACAGGATTAAGCCCAATGTGTTGGCACTGCAAAGCTGAGAAGGGCTGGTATGCACACATGTGGTGGGACTGTATAATTGCAAAAAAAAAATTGGAATAAAATAATGAGGTAAATTGGGAAACTCTTCAAAATAACAACGCAAGTTAATATGGAATTTATACTAATGGCAGTCACAGGGAATAAAAACATTGTTGCAAAGAACCAAGAGTTATTTAAAGCAATGATTCTAGCAGGAAAGGCAGTAATAGCTTGGGGATGGAGAGATGAAAAAAAATGGAATGGATGGCCTGGACCCTTTTCAATCAGGTTTCCGTCCCGGACACGGGACCAAGACCGTTCTGGTGGCCATCTCGGATAACATCCGCCGTCAATTAGACAAGGGAGGTTCAGTAGTTCTGGTGCTGCTCGATCTCACTGCTGCCTTTGATATGGTGGACCACGATCTGCTGATTCAACAACTAGCTGCCACGGGAATTCAAGGATCAGCCATAACTTGGCTCAACTCGTTCTTACGAGGACGCAGTCAACGAGTAGAATGGCTAGGCCAAACATCTGAAAAATCTCTCCTTGAGTGTGGAGTACCCCAAGGCGCCATATTATCGCCTATGCTGTTCAATATCTATGTCCGGCCTCTCGCTGGACTAGTCCGGACCTTTGGGCTGGAATGTTACCAGCATGCCGGCGACACTCAGCGCCTCCTAAAGTTGGAGCCTGGAGCAACCTCGGTGCCTGACAACTTTGCCCAGTGCCTGGGAGCAGTGACGAGATGGCTGCGGGCCCAGAAACTGAAGGTAAATCCAGCAAAGACTGAAATTCTATGACCGGGCCGCCCATCAGAACTAGTCAATCCACTGCCACCCTTCGAAGGGGAACCGCTGACTCCATCTTCCACTGTGAAGAGCCTCGGTTTCATCCTGGACTCTAAAATGACAATGGAGGCCCAGATCGCCTCCACGAGCAAAAGGGCCTTCTTCCACCTACGTCAAGCGAGGCAACTGGCGCCCTATCTACCAACGGAGGTGCTGGCCACAGTGATTCATGCCACGGTTACATCAAGGCTGGACTATTGCAACGCTTTATACGTGGGTCTACCTCGGTAAGTAACTCGCAAGTTCTAGGTTGTACAGAATGCTGCCGCCAGGCTCCTCACGAAAACACCTATGAGGTGTCACATAACGCCATCCTTACAGCATTTACACTGGCTGCCGGTCGAGTACAGAGTCCTTTATAAGGCCCTGACCCTGACACGGGTCCTACATACCTAAAAGACCGTCTGATACCATCTATCCATCCGAGAGCACCACGGCCAGCCTACGAGAACCTTCTCTGTGTCCCGGGTCTGAGAGAGCACATTTGTGGAGGGCGACTCATAAATAATAAAATTAATTAGTTAGTTAGTTAGTTAGGAATCTGGAAAATTGGAATAACTATTTATTTGAACAAGTCCAATCTGATATCATTGCATGTATAAACCAAGAAGACTCACAGATAGACATAACAGAAGAAATTAAAGAGAAATGGGGGACATATACGAAATGGTTAGAAGAAGGAGAAGCCAGTCCAGATATTGTACAGAGATTTCAAAAGCTGTGTTCGTGGTTAAAAATAAATATATAGAGAAAAAGTGGTGTGAGGGATAGGGAGGGGGTGGGGGAAGGTGGGAGAAAAATAAAAATGTTATTATGAATGTTCTGTAAAGAATGGGAATAGATAATACAGGAATTATGTTCATTATAATCTATGCCTACAATAGACAATTATCTGTTCAAATATGTTATTTTTTTTCCAATAATTTTTTTTTAAAAGGACTTTATCATTGGGGAAAACCAAAGGGCTCTTCCAGTTGAGGCACCCCAGCGTCCCGTTGGGCAAACAGAGATCACGTCCTAGAAACAGTCATTTTACGGGCCCAGCGTGCAACAGCACACTATTATTTCATGTAACGACCACAAACACGATGAACAAAGAAGGTTCTATGAAAGGATCTGGGCCACAAAACGACCATGGCATCCCTGTGTTAAGAGATCTTTACAATCTGTAGCTCTTAGTCCGCTGCGTTGGCTGGGAACTCTGAAAGTTTTAGTCCAATAAAGTTATCTGCCTATGTAACATCACTAAAGAAGTAGCAATGTCAGTGCTTGTGTTGGAAACAGAACAGCCACTTGTATTTCCACTGCCAAATAGGCCTAATGGATTTTCTGCTGTTCTCCGCTTCACTGCCCAGGGCTTACAGTTACCATGAATTTTAAAAAAAGTAAATCCAATTGAAACAATGGGAGAAGGCCTGGACAGAGTCTTAAACGAGTCCCTTCAGGAGACACAAAGTGGGGTATAAATAAATATAATAATAAAAATAGTTTGAGTAAAGGTAAAAGTTTCCCCTTGACTTTAAGTCTAGTCGTGTCCGACTCTGCATGGTGGTGCTCATCTTCATTTCTAAGCTGAAGAGCTGGCGTTGTCAATCGACACCCCCCAGGATCAGGGGTCAGGAACCTTTTTGACTCAGAGAGCCATGAAAGTAAAATGTTTGGAAATTTATTTCAGTGAGAAAAGAAAAGGCAATCCCAGTAGCAGCTGCCAGAAAGCCTGATGCCCAAAGAAGTTATTATTATTACCCTTTCTCGTTTGAGTTTGCCGATCTCCTTTATGGACTTCTCAATGGCCTTTTTCAGCATGCGTTCTTCTTCTTGCAATTCTTTTTTAAAAGAGGAAAAGAAGGACATTGTAAAGGCCCAAACTCATTGTTTTGGTTCCGTTAATATAACCTATAATTAGCAGCACTTAAGTCACTCCAGTTAGCAATCCCGTTGGACCAGTTGAAACTTCCGGGCCGTCTTCAAGGGCAGCCCCACGTAGAGTGCATTACAGTAATCCAATCTGGAGGTGACTAAGGCGTGGACCACCGTGGCCAGATCTGACTTCATGAGGTATGGTCGCAGCTGGTGCATGAGTTTTAATTGTGCAAAGCTATATCACATGTATATAGCATTCTTCGAAAACTACACAAGCACTAAATAGCATGCCTTTTCCTTGCAATTCATACTGGGTTTTTCCCCTGTAATTTATGTCAAATGCATTCCCTGCAACTCATTCTTTCTGGTATTTCACTGCTCTCATTATCACCAGAACATGTCAAAATATCTAAGGTTGGAATACCCTGAACATATTTAACTCAACCTTACTCTGAGTTTATGGTTATTTTCTGACCTTTCCTCATCAGGTTTTGACAGAACGCTGCTGATCAAGAACAGACAATGTGCCCATCTCATCTGTCAGACATTCTTTGGGGTCTTGTACTGCAGTGTTTCTCAACCAGTGTGCCGTGGCACACTAGTGTGCCGTGACAGACCTCCTGCTGTGCTGCAAGAAAAGCTCTCTGCCCCCTTCCTTCCCCCCTCCTCCTGCCGAACTCCTGCTGCTTGGGCGAGGAGGAGGAAGGGCCGGGCGGTGGCGAAGTAAAAAAAGGGGCCAGGGCACCGCCTCCTTCGGCCGTTTTTCCAGCCAGCCTCCAATCCGCCATGACTCTCGCCCCTCGCTCGCTGAAGCTGCGTGGAGGAGCCCCGCCCACTGAAGCCCATCCACCGCACATGGTCCTCCGTGGGAGAGCTGAAGCTGGGGGGAGGGGGCAGGGCATGGTGCGGCCTGGCTCCACCCCCTCCCCTGGCTTCGGCACTCCCAGCAGCTGCTCCCAGCAGGCCACCATCCCCCAGCCGTTCTTTACTGTGTTAGAGTGTCATTTCGTGTCATTTTGGTTGGTGGTGTGCCCCCGGGTTTTTTAATGTTAAAAGTGTGCCGCGGCTCAAAAAAGGTTGAGAAACACTGTTGTACTGGTTATTTCTTTCTCTTGGAGGAATTTCCTCCCATCCCCGCCTCCATGTTCATAATATGCCTTGGGAAACACAGAGGATTGGTGCAAAACGTACCTTTACACAAATCCTGTTTAGTAGTGAAAACAGTGTTTCTTCTCTCACATTCTGATTCCAGTTCTTCTGCTAGCGGGCGGTTCTGTTCTAGCTCTTCCTTCATTTCCAGTAGCCGTTGCAGTTTGGAGTGATATAATTCCTGTTGGCAAGACAAATAGCCAGGATCAATGAATGAATAAAGAGACCATAGGTGTCCTCAAGATCTGTTGCAAAGACAAAATTCATGATCCTGGCTCTTTTATGCTGTTTTTTCTTAATCCGAGTAGTTGCATATAGTCAGCAAAGAGTGTATGAAACTCAGCTGGCTTGTAATAATTTATTTATTACTAGCTGTACCCGGCACGCGTTGCTGTGCCTGTCAGCGGTGCCTTGTCCAATGCGGGATAGCGCAATGGACAAAGACGCGGCTGCCATCTTGGAAGAGGACCGAGCGAACCAAGGTTTACGTCCCCGAGGCCCTGAGGGCACAGGTCCTAGAAATAGGGCACGACACGCTCATGGCAGGACACTTCGGGCTCTCAAAGACGCTGAAGCTACTCGCCCGGCAGTTCTGGTGGCCGATGATGAGGAGGGACGCAAAACAATACATCGCCGAGTGTGACGTGTGCGCCAGGAATAAAACGAAGGTGGGACGCCCCACGGGCCTATTGCAGCAAGTAGCTGACCCTGCAGAACCATGGAGAGAAATAGCCATGGATTTCGTAGTGGACCTCCCGGAGAGCGGGGGGTTCACCGCCATCTGGGCGATAGTGGACCTGTTCTCCAAGCAGGCCCACTTTGTGCCGTTGCGACGACTGCCAACGGCGCCGGAGCTGGCCAAACTCTTTATACATCATGTATTTCGCCTGCATGGTAGCCCTCGTCGGGTCATAAGTGACCGCGGCCCGCAGTTTGCTGCTAAATTTTGGAAGGCGTTCCTGGCCGCCCTGGGGACCCAACGGGCGTTGAGTACGGCATTCCATCCCGAGACAGACGGAGCGACCGAAAGAGTTCAGCGGACGCTCCAGCAATACTTGAGGTGCTTCTCTACGTATCAGCAGGACCAGTGGGCCAACCTGTTGGATGTGGCAGAATACTGCTATAACAACACCGACCACGCGTCCACAGGGGTGTCTCCCGTTCCGGGCCGTGGGTGGTCGGGACTTCCTGCCCTTCCCAGCTATTGATACTTCTGCACCTCCGCCTTGCACCCCCGAGTCCTGGGGCGCGCGGGTTGCCGCAGCCTGGCCAGAGATCCAAAGGACGCTGAGGAAGGCCAGAGAAGACTACAAAACTCATGCAGATAAAAGGAGAGGGCCACAGCCAACCTATGTGGCAGGAGACATGGTATATCTCTCCACTAAGCACCTGCGATCGACCCAGCCCTCCCGCAAGTTTGCGGACAAGTTTGTTGGCCCTCTACGGGTGACTGAAGTGGTCAACCCGGTCACCTTAGGCTAGACCTTCCCCACACGTGGCGCAAGGTGCACCCGGTGTTCCACGTTAGCCTGCTTAAAAAGGCAGTAACCCACCGCAAGTGGTCTCCACAGGGAGCGCCCCAGTCCCGATCATGATCGGGGAACATACCCACTTTGAGCTTAAGGATATTTTAGACTCTAAAAGGCTTAGGGGCAGACTTCAATACTTTGTGCAGTGGCTTTCCAAAGACTTGCAGCCGGAGGGTGTTAGCAGAACATGTCAAGGCCCCCAGATTAGTCAAAGGTTTCATAGGGCCTTCCCGGACAAGCCAGGGCCCTGAAAATACTTTGCTTCTTTTCCCCCAGGTCGGTGGACTCCTTCTGGAGGGGTGCGCTATGTCAGCGTCGCCTTGTCAAATTTGAAGAGGGGTGGGGTTCCGGGGTTATCTGTTCAAGGATTGGCTCTTCGCCAGAGGGGGGAGGGGCTCGGGGAGTTTTGAGCAGGGATTTTGGAGGGAAGGCTTCAGTACGGTTTTTACTGCCTTGGATTAAGGACTCATAATGAAGCAGAACCGGGAGTTCTAGAACTCCAAGTACCAAGTTAACCTTACCAACGCTGCCCGAACGTGCGGATGCTAGGATGAGGGAGAACACGTGACAACTGTGAAGTAGGGTGAAAAACAAAAGGTTTATTTACTGGCACCAGCTGGTGGGTATTTTGCCAGCAGAACACAGCTGCAGGTAGGGCAAAGGACCCCGATACATCTCATACAAAGATATTTATACCTCAATGGAGTCCATCCAGTTAAACCCACCCCTTCTTTATGGTAAAAACAATCATAATTGGCTGGTGATTACTGTTGTTACATGGCATTTCATTAATCCAATAAACACTGCACAAATCATTTACATCATTTCTCTGTCATCACTAAATATGAGAACAATAGCCATCTATAAGGTAATTCTTTTCTCACAGTGCAAGCTTATCAATTTTGAGCCTCTCTGTTCTTTACTTGCAACATTAGTTCCGGGCTTCCTGCCAGCAGAGAAGGTAGGACTTTTTGCCATGCGCAATGGTGTTTTCCATTCACATTAAGAATCCCATTAACTTTCATAGCTCAAACTGCACTGTTTTTCCACTCATCTAGCATAATGGTTTTAATTGGCACAGAGTGTATTAAAATGCATTTAATCAGGTGTTAGTCTTCCATAGCATGTGCCTTACTGATTATTGGCACCAAAACCCTCTTTTTCAGAGTTGACGCGCAAGTAGCATCACTCTCTGACTGTACTTTTTATGCTCGGAAAAGTACCAAACCTGCTTCATTCCAGGATTTCTCTTTTGTGGGAAACCCATCGCAAGGGGTTTCCTACACCAACATCTGGAACACCTATTTAGACCAATCGACCCTCCAGTCTCGTAAGACCCCGGGCTTTTCAGTTTTGACAGTATTCACACCTTTACTGTCTCCCCAAGAAATCTGTACTGCCTTAGCACAACAGCTGAGCATCATCGGCAGACCGCACCTTAGGATCAATACTGAACAGATCACCACAATGATTAGCATCACACGATAACGTAACCCATGTACGTTTGGCAACCAGCCCAACATTGTATACCAAAAATCACTTGGTTCTGAAAAAGTCTTCTGGAATTCTTTTGCCGCACCCTGAATTCTAATCAGATCCAACTCTATCTCTCCAGTCTTATTTACAAAATGACAGCACGTTTGGTTCAACCAAACACAAACCACCTTCCTTTTGAGAGAAGATAGTCTAAAGCCAGCTTTTGCTGCATTTCCATTCTTGCCAGAGAATTCACTTCTTCCTGCAAAATTAACAAGCCCTCATGGGTGTCATTGGCCAAAGCTTCCAAATCATGTGATAACACACGCAACTGTTTTATGTTCCAAGCTACCCCTACCCAAGGGCCTGCAATTGCTATAATCTTCTGGCCTTCAGTTAAATAAGTTCTGTCAGAATCATACCCATAACGCTGCACATCCGCAAAAGAGCGTTTATGAACATGTAAATATAGATTTGTCACATGGGCCTCTTTGGGAAGCACCCTCAAGCCCCCTGGTTGCAGGGTACCTAGGGTACAAACTCCAGACCAGACTACAGGAAGCACAGGCATTGCCACTTTCCCACAGATCCAAACTATTCCCTCTGGAAGTCCAGTGGCACGATAACCCAAACGTCTAGCAGGTAAATTCTGAACCAGGTTCACTATAGCATTCTCATGATGATTTCTAAACAGGATGTGGGTGCAATTTGAGCCCTCCC
>JARBWK010001609.1:5000-18184 GCA_030556195.1 Anolis apletophallus | reverse complement strand
ACAGAACTAGTAGCAAGTTGTCTGTTTCCCCCTTAATGCAGTGTTTTCAACCTTTTGGGAAGTCTGATCTGGCTACGGTCGTCACGCTCTGGTCACATTCGAATAGATTACTGCAACGCTCTACGTGGGGCTGCCTTTGAAGACAGTTCGGAAACTACAACTAGTCAACGGGGCGGCAGCCAGACTACTAACTGGAGCTACATACAGGGAGCATACCACCCCCTGTTGTGTCGGCTCCACTGGCTGCCGGTCAATTCTGGGCTCAAGTCAAAGTGCTGGTTTGACCTTTAAAGCTCTATACGGTTCTGGCCCAGCTTACTTGTCGAGCATCTGCCGCTCGTCCCACCTCGTACTTTAAGATCATCCGGGGAGGCCCTGCTCTCGCTCCCGCTGGCTTCTCAGGTGCGGCTGGTGGGGATGAGGGAGAGGGCCTTCTCGGTGGTGGCTCCCTGTCTGTGGAATGCGCTTCCTAGTGACATACGATCAATTCCATCCCTCCTGATATTTAGGAAAAAAGTGAACGCCTGGATGTGGGACCAGGCGTTCGCATAGTAGCACAGGTCAGCACTTTAGACTAATTTTTAATGGAAAGTTGGTGAATAGGGCTCAATGCTTTTAGGAACGGAACACTGTTTTAACATAGGTGAATCGTAGGATGTGTGAATTGTAATTGTATTTTAATGTATTTTAGTGTCTAATGCTTGAGGGTTTTATACTGTGTTTTTATGCTGTGTTGTTGTTGTAGGCATCAAATTGTGCCTTTTGGAAGCCGCTCTGAGTCCCCGGGGTTGAGAAGAGCGGGTAAAATGCCAAAAATAAATAAATAAATAGTCGTGTCTGGCGAATCCAAGATGGCACGACCATAGCACTCTCGCGTCACTTCTTAGGTGACGCGAGAGTGCTATGGTTCTATATCTTAAAGGGACAGATGCACCTTATAGTTTATATATGAATGAAGTTCGAAAATAATTTCCCACGGCACACCTGATGATCTCTCACTGGTTGAAAATCACTGCCTTAATGTATCTAAAAATGATAAAATATTACAATGAGAAAAGCAAACTATGAATATAAGGAATCGTTTATATCGTCTGATGATTTTTCTATTCAACCTAGGAATGGGAGTTATGTAGCTCACAGGACATGGGGCTCACCAGGGTGTCCTTTGTAGCCACATAAAAAATTGTTGTATAATTGGGCAATCTTGGTCCCTGGAAATTTCCATGGGTACAGCTACGTATGTAAAGACTATTTGAGGCCCTGAGTCTGTTTCTCGCTCAAATGAGTCTGTAATTTGAGGAGTAGGTAGCAGATGAGGCTGCCAGACCCATGGCAGCTTCCCATCCTATGATTGTGACAGCACGTTGAGCGCCACCTACATTTAAGACTTAGAGCAGGGCTGTCCAACTGGCGGCCCGGGGGCCGTATACGGCCCCCAGCCCCTTCCCTATGGCCCCCTAAGCTTTTTAATAAAAATAAAAAATTGAAAAATGATAAAATAAAATAAAATACCTACTTCGGGTTCGAGCAAGTATCGCGAGAATCATGATCCACATGAGTTTCGCTGTCAACGCGAGATCACGTTGACAGCGAAATCCCGTGTGGATTGCGTATTCTTGCGATACTCTTCGGCTACTCTACTACTGGATCGCTGAGGCCCACAGACGCGATTAGGACCTTCTTCGACTCAGTCGGTCATCGCCCCTCTCGTCGTCCGGGTACTCCTGGATCCTGCGCGTTTGGAAAAGGTAGGCTGAAGCAGGGGGCTCCTCAGGGGCTCCTCATTCCCTCCCCATCTCCCCTCATGTATTAAATATAAAATTAAATATATTTAAAGATGAAATAAGGGGAGAGGGGATACATGAAGGGGAGGGGAGGATGGAATTAAATATTATTAATATTAAATAAAAATAAGGGGAGAGGGGAGGATGGAATTAAATATATTTAATATTAAATTAAAATAAGGGGAGAGCGGAGGATGGAATTAAATATATTTAATATTAAATAAAAATAAGGGGAGAGCGGAGGATGGAATTAAATATATTTAATATTAAATAAAAATAAGGGGAGAGCGGAGGATGGAATTAAATATATTTAATATTAAATAAAAATAAGGGAGAGGGTGCCGGGGAGAGGGCAGAGCCGGGGCGGGGGCAGACCCTATGGCCCCCCAGGTCATCAGTGACCGGAATTCAGGCCCCTGGGCCGGTAGAAGTTGGACAGCCCTGACTTAGAGTTTAAAGGTTTGCACCGATGGAATGTAACAGTGTTCATGGTTTGGAAGGGGTTTTGCTTTGTTTTAATGTGTTTGCAGCTTTCTTGAGGTTTGGCTGCATTCATTGGTCCTTGGCACCTGTCAATCATCATTTACAAAACCCAATCAAGCTCGCTCCACCCCTTTCCGCGGGGATTTCGGAAAAGGATGCAATTTTTTCTTTTATCAGACCACCAAAGAGAGTGGACGTGTTGGAAGGTTTGCTAGCCAGGCCTTGGTCAAGCCATCTTCCTGTACTGCTTCTTCACATCTTTATTTATTTATTTATTTATTATTTCGATTTGTATACCGTCCTTTTCACGTTGGCTCAGAACGGTTTACAGTACATCGAACTATAGCAAAAGGCATAAAACAGTAAAATATCAGACAATTTAGACAATATTCCGCTATAACCAAGAGAGGCTAAAGGCTAAATGCCTGCCGGAACAGCACCGTTTTGCAAGCTTACCGGAAAGCCGGAGCTCGCTAATTTCCTGCACTTCAGGTGGTAAATTGTTCCACAGGTATGGTGCTGCCACAGAGAAGGCTCTTTGCCTGGTTGACGACAAGTGGATCGTTCGCAGGGAGGGAATCTGCAGGAGGTTGAGCTCCTCAGATAGAAGAGATCTCTGGGGAACATATGGGAGTAGACCAGGGGTGGGCAAACTACGGCCTCGGGGGGGGGGCTGGATACGGCCCTTTGACCGATTCTATCCGGCCCTCCTAAGGGCCCCGGCAGGCAGGCAGGCAGGCAGGCAGGCTCGTTCGTCACTCGCCTCGCCCTGCCCGCTCGCTGCTTGCTCCGCCCGCCGCTTGCGCCGGGGACAGCAAGTCCAGGCAGGGGAGGCAAGCCTTGCCCTCTCGTCCCGCCAGCTCGCCACTCGCTCGCCTCGCCCGCGTACCCGCGTGCCCACTCCGGCGCTCCCCGCGCCAGCAACACCAAAGCGTGCTGGCGGGGCGAGAGGGGGAGGCTTGCCTCCCTGCCTGGCCTTGCTGTCGCCGGTACTGGGAGAGCCAGAGCGGGCGAGAGGGCACGTGGGCGAGAGGGCGAGGTGAGCGAATAGCGAGCTGACGGGGCAAGCAAAGCGACCGATGGAGAGGGAGGGAGGGAGGGGGGAGAAGAGGAGGAGGCCAGGGAGCATCCTTAATAAGTGAACTATACATCCCAGCAACTCCAACTCCCAAATGTCTATTTTCCCCAAATTTCCCCAGTGTTCACATTTGGGCATATTGAGGATTCGTGCCAAGTTTGGTCCTGAGTTTCCCATCCTTTCAATGGGGTTTGATCTCTTCCTTTTCCATCACGAATCTCAAAGGCTCGCTGCCAGGAGGTTTTTAGAAAGGTGGGAACAGGAAGTCATTGAGAGGGAAGGGACCCCAGGGCTATCAGCCCAACCCCCAGGGATACACAATCAAAGCACCCCGACTGATGGCCATCAAGCCTCTGCATAAAACTCTCCAGAGAAGGAGACTACAAGGAAGCATTATTTTATTTTAGTGGTTTTTATTATTATTGTATAATAAATTTATAATAATAATACAGTGTTTCCCGAAAGTAAGACAGTGTCTTACTTTCCTTTGACCCCAAAATCCCCACTACGACACTTTCGAGTGAAGCACATTGGCCGACGGTACCCAGTAAAGCAAAGTAAGACTTACCGCGGGCGGCATGGCTTAGCTGGCTTGGCTGGGCCCGGAATCCTCCTCCTCTTCCTCCTCTTCTTTCCAGCGGCGCCTCCCATCCTCCTCTTCCTCCCAGCAGCGCCTTCTCCCTCTCGCGGATCCGCCCCCTCCCTTCACTGAAGGGAAGAGAGGCGAGCCGCCGCCGCGAAGGGAGAAGGCGCCGCCAGTCCCGCCCGCACGGCGGCTCAGGCGTCTTTCCCCGCCGCCGCCCGCTCTGTCCGCGCTCAAGCGGGAGCCGGGCGGCGGCAGCGCCTGAGTCGCCCTGGGGCGGGACTTCCGGCGCCTTCTCCCTCTCGCGGATCCGCCCCCTCCCTTCACTGAAGGGAGGGGGGGCGGATCAGCCAGGAGGAGAGGCCGAAAGTCCCGCCCGCCTGGCGGCCAGGCGCTTTCGCCACCCGGCTCGCCCCGCTCGCGTTAGGCGGGGCGAGCCGGGCGGCGGGCGAAAAAGCGCCTGCCGCCGTCGGGCGGACTCGGCGGCATCTCCCCTCTGCGGCGGCGCTCCGCCCCTCTTCCCTTCAGTGAAGGGAGGCGGATCCCGGCGAGGGGAGAAAGCGCTGCTGGGAGGAAGAGGAGGAGGATGGAAGGCGCCGCTGGAAAGAAGAGGAGGAGGATTCGGGCCCAGCCAAGCCAGCCACGCCATGCCGCCCGCCAGTACGTCTTACTTTCGGGTATGGCTTATATAAGCCGACCCCTCTGACACCCCGATCGTCTTACAATCGGGGTGTCATACTGAAACAACGGTATAACAAATAATATAATATGTTATATTATATTATAATTTCAATATATTATAACGTCTATATATATATATAACTATAATATAATAATTATGATATTAATACTAATATATGAATATTTGTTGATATATTAATGTTAATATTAATGATGTGTAACATATAGTAAATATAGTAAGTGAATAAATAAATAAATAAATAAATTATATTAGCATGTAGTTCCGCCTTTAGATGTGGCCCTCCATAATATTTTTTGGCTCTCATGTGGCCCCTTGGGGAAAAAAATTGCCCACCCCTGGAGTAGACGGTCCCTCAAGTACACCGGCCCCAGACCATACAAGGCCTTAAAGGTCAAGACCAGCACTTTGAAGATGATCCGATGCTCAATTGGCAACCAGTGCAGACGCTGCAGGGTTGGGGTGATGTGAGCCCTGGCCGGCACTCCAGCCAAGAGTCTCGCTGCAGCGTTCTGCACCAGTTTGAGCTTCCGGATGACCGACAAAGGAAGACCAATGTAAGGGGCGTTTACATTGAGATTCATACAGTATTCCCAACATATCGGAAGGTTGGGTGATGCTGAGGAATCTTGAGCACCTTCAAAACAGTCAGTTGGCAGCCAAGAGGAAGGTTTCCTGCCTTCATATAGGCCAGGGCTGTCCAACTTCTACCGGACCTGTGGCCGGAATTCCGGTTACTGATGACCTGGGGGGCCGAAGGGTCTGCCTCCGCCGCCGGCTCCGCCCCCACCTCGGCTCCGCCCAAGCTCCGCCCCTCCCCTCCTTGGAGGTGTCTGTGGAGGACACCGGGGCTTTGACTTGGAGATAGAGATGAACACCAAAATCCCAGTCTCAAGTCCCAGTCCCTGCTTTGAACTGGATTATATTGCAGTGTGGACTCAGAGCCCTTCACGCAGCCATATAACCCAGAATATCCAGGCAGGAAACCCCACAAAACCTGCTTTGAACTGGATTATATTGCAGTGTGGACTCAGGGCCCTTCACACAGCCATATAACGCAGAATATCCAGGCAGGAAACCCCACAAAACCTGCTTTGAACTGGATTATATTGCAGTGTGGACTCAGGGCCCTTCCACACAGCCATATAACCCAGAATACCTGCTTTGAACTGGATTATCGGGTCCACACTCATATAATCTGGTTTAAAGCAAATAACATGGGATTTTATTCAGATGTGTGGAAAGGAAGGCAAATAAGAAGCCAGGGCCCTTCCACACAGGCCTATAACCCTGAATGATAAGGCATAATATTCATTCTGCCTCTGCTAATAATAATAACAACAACAACAACAACAACAACAGGTTCCTGGAGTAGGAGACCTCCAAGGGCCATCCAGGGCCATCCAGTCAATCTCCTTCTGCCATAAGGGGAAAACACAATCAAAGCATTCCTCACAGATGGCCATTCAGCCTCTGATGATGATGATGATAATAATAATAATAATTACAATGGGTTCCTAGAATAGGAGACCTCCAATCCTAGAATAGGAGACCTCCAAGGGCCATCCAGTCCTACCTCCTTCTGCTATAAGGGAAAATACAATCAAAACATTCCTCAGCCATGTTGAATCAAACCTAAACTCTCATGAGAGCAACAGAAAATACTGAACCTTGAGTTCTCCTCCATCCAGAGAGCACTGTGGACTCAAATAATGATGGATCAGGACCAAACTTGGCAGGAATCCTCAGAAGAGGAGGAAGCTAGAAAGGAGTGGATGAGCATCCCCGCGCGCTCCAAACTCAGACACGCCCCTTTTTGCTCTGGCCACACACCCCTCTCGCTTTGCACTCTCTCCTTCCCTCTTTCTTTCAAGTGGTGGAAAAGGGAAGGAATGAAAGGGGAAAGAGAGAGAGAAGGAGGAAGGAGAGAGGGGGAGGGAGGGAGTAGGAGGAGGAGGAGGAAGGGAGCCTGCTCCCCGCCCTCACCCCGGCCGGGAAAAATATTCAAAAAAATATTCAAAAAATATTCAAAAAAAATATTCAAAAAATATTTTAATTTTTTTAATCTTAAACAGCAGATATCTTGCAGGAGGGTAGGGGGCCGTGGGAAAGGGGTTGGGGGGTCGTATACGGCCCGCGGGCCGTCAGTTGGGCAGCCCTGATATAGGCCATCTGACTGGGACTTCGAGCGTCCTTGCCTCAAGGTCAGAGAGAGAGAGAGAGAGAGAATTTGGAGAGCCAACCGGCTGAAGCTTCCAGGACCACATCTGCACAAAAAAAACCCTGAAAAGTAAAGCTTTTCTACTTCGTTTTGGGGAACTAAGAGAAGACCGCAAAACAAAACACTGGGAGTGTCACCTTGAAACAGCAAAGCAAACAAGTCTGGATTATATCATAAACGTTTCAAACAGACCCATTGTCATCCATATAATATTTATATTATTATCAACATTATCGACTTTCAAATGAATCGAACTACAACCTATAAAATCAACCAACACCAAACAAAGGAAATATGTAATTTCATATGCAACTATAAGGAAGAAAAGGGTGTGTCCAAAATCACACAATATCACATTAAACAGAAATTAGTCAATTAAGCAAGAAATAGTCAATAATCGGCTATTGAATGGAGGAAAGAAGGAAGGGGAGGGAGGGAAAAGGAAGGAGAGAAGGAAAGGGTGAAGGGGAGAAAGAAAGGAAGGAAGCGGGAGGAAGGAAGAGGGAGAATGGAGGAAAGAAGGAAGGGGACAGAGGGAGGGAAAGGAAGGAGAGAAGGGAAAGGGTGAAGGGGAGAAAGGAAGGAAGGAAGATGGAGGAAGGAAGAGGGAGAATGGAGGAAAGAAGGACAGGGAGAGAGGGAGGGAAAGGAAGGAGAGAAGGAAAGGGTGAAGGGAAGAAAGAAAGGAAGGAAGCGGGAGGAAGGAAGAGGGAGAATGGAGGAAAGAAGGACGGGGAGAGAGGGAGGGAAAAGGAAGGAGAGAAGGAAAGGGTGAAGGGAAGAAAGAAAGGAAGGAAAATGGAGGAAGGAAGAGGGAGAATGGAGGAAAGAAGGACAGGGAGAGAGGGGGGGAAAGGAAGGAGAGAAGGAAAGGGTGAAGGGGAGAAAAGAAGGGAAGGAAGGAGGGGAGGAAGGAAGAGGGAGAATGGAGGAAAGAAGGACGGGGAGAGAGGGAGGGAAAGGAAGGAGAGAGAAGGAAAGGGTGAAGGGAAGAAAGAAAGGAAGGAAGCGGGAGGAAGGAAGAGGGAGAATGGAGGAAAGAAGGAAGGGGAGAGAGGGAGGGAAAAGGAAGGAGAGAAGGAAAGGGTGAAGGGAAGAAAGAAAGGAAGGAAAATGGAGGAAGGAAGAGGGAGAATGGAGGAAAGAAGGACAGGGAGAGAGGGAGGGAAAGGAAGGGAGAAGGAAAGGGTGAAGGGGAGAAAGAAAGGAAGGAAGAGGGAGGAAGGAAGAGGGAGAATGGAGGAAAGAAGGAAGGGGACAGAGGGAGGGAAAGGAAGGAGAGAAGGAAAGGGTGAAGGGGAGAAAGGAAGGAAGGAAGATGGAGGAAGGAAGAGGGAGAATGGAGGAAAGAAGGACGGGGAGAGAGGGAGGGAAAAGGAAGGAGAGAAGGAAAGGGTGAAGGGGAGAAAGAAAGGAAGGAAGAGGGAGGAAGGAAGAGGGAGAATGGAGGAAAGAAGGAAGGGGAGAGAGGGAGGGAAAAGGAAGGAGAGAAGGAAAGGGTGAAGGGAAGAAAGAAAGGAAGGAAAATGGAGGAAGGAAGAGGGAGAATGGAGGAAAGAAGGACAGGGAGAGAGGGAGGGAAAGGAAGGAGAGAAGGAAAGGGGAAGAAGAAAAGAAAGAAAGGAAGGAAGGGAGGAAGGAAGAGGGAGAATGGAGGAAAGAAGGACGGGGAGAGAGGGAGGGAAAGGAAGGAGAGAAGGAAAGGGTGAAGGGGAGAAAGGAAGGAAGGAAGATGGAGGAAGGAAGAGGGAGAATGGAGGAAAGAAGGACGGGGAGAGAGGGAGGGAAAGGAAGGAGAGAAGGAAAGGGTGAAGGGAAGAAAGAAAGGAAGGAAGCGGGAGGAAGGAAGAGGGAGAATGGAGGAAAGAAGGACGGGGAGAGAGGGAGGGAAAGGAAGGAGAGAAGGAAAGGGTGAAGGGAAGAAAGAAAGGAAGGAAGCGGGAGGAAGGAAGAGGGAGAATGGAGGAAAGAAGGAAGGAGAGAGAGGGAGGGAAAAGGAAAGAGAGAAGAAAGGGTGAAGGGGAGAAAGAAAGGAAAAGGAAGGAAGGAAGAGGGAGAATGGAGGAAAGAAGGAAGGGGAGAGAGGGAGGGAAAAGGAAAGAGAGAAGAAAGGGTGAAGGGGAAAGAAAGAAAGGAAGAGGAAGGAAGGAAGAGGGAGAATGGAGGAAAGAAGGACGGGGAGAGAGGGGGAGGAAAGGAAAGAGAGAAGAAAGGGTGAAGGGGAGAAAGAAAGGAAGGAAAATGGAGGAAGGAAGAGGGAGAATGGAGGAAAGAAGGAAGGGGAGAGGGGATTTGTGGCAAATTTGCGTCATTCTTCCCCGCTGCATACTGGGAAACCGAGGCCTGGGCTGTTCTGGAGAGCCAGACGCAATCATGAAAAGAGCCACATCTGGCTCCCGAGCCATAGGTTCCCTACCCCTGCAACAGTGGAATGAATGGGTCTATTTTCATTGGGATTAACCAAAAGGACGCCCCCACATGACAATACACCACAACCTTTATTCATACAAAGTACCCCTTTCCAAATTCCGAACAAGTGTGCCTGATATGTCAGAACTGCTGAAAACAGAGATATAACCTAGAAAATGATGGAAGTCGTGACAAGCGTATTGATTAAGGAAATAATCCGATGAGAATACCGGTATATAAAGCACACACATGTATTTCTACACATATGCACATAGATGAGTAGTAAATATATTTCACACCTGACATACCAGAATCCTCCAAGAATTCCAGTGCAAATAAATCTATATATTCCTTCCTGTGGAGAATCACATAGTCGCCTTCGGGCTGATCGAACGCGCGGCAGCAACCCAGTAAGCTGATCGAATGCGCGGCAGCAACCCAGCTACAAAACTTCCTTGAGACATCAGAGGGCTTGGACCCCTTTCAATCAGGGTTCCGCCCGGGCATGGGACCGAGACTGTCCTGGTGGCCACCTCGGACGATATCCGCTGCCAACTAGACAAGGGAGGCTCAGTAGTTCTGGTATTGCTGGACCTTACCGCCGCATTCGACACGGTGGACCATGATCTGCTGATACGACAACTTGCCGCCATAGGGATACAAGGAACAGCTTTAGCTTGGCTTAGCTCCTTCCTGCGCGGACGTAGCCAGCGAGTTGAATGGCTAGGCCAAACATCTAGGAAATCTCTCCTCGAGCGTCGAGTGCCCCAAGTGCCATATTATCACCAACGTTGTTTAACATCTATGTTCAGCCGTTGGCTGGTATAGCCCGAGCTTCGCCTACGGTGCTACCAATATGCCGATGACACCCAACTCCTACTGAAACTGGAGCCTGGCGCAACTTCGGTGCCCGAAAACTTCACTCGAGGCCTAGAAACAGTGACAAAATGGCTCCGCGCCCACAAAAAAATAAATCCATCAAAGACGGAGATCTTATGGCCGGGCCGCCCAGAACCACCTTTCTCGCTGCCCCCTTGAAGGGGAACCGCTGATTCCGCCCCCTCAGTAAAAAGCCTTGGTGTTATCCTGGACTCCAAATTGTCGATGGAGGCCCAGGTTGCCTCCACGAGCAAAAGGGCCTTCTTCCACCTGCGCCAAGCGAGACAATTGGCGCCCTGTCTTCCGACGGAAGCGCTAGCTACAGTAATCCATGCCACGGTTACATCAAGGCTGGATTACTGTAACGCTTGTATGTAGGTCTACCCCGGTCACTAACCCGCAGGCTCCAGATTGTGTAGAACGCGGCCGCCAGGCTTCTCACAGGAACATTGATGAGATGCCACATTACACCATCTCTGCAGCGCCTGCACTGGCTGCCCGTTGAGTATAGAGCCTTACACAAGACCTTGACCTTGGCTTTCAAAGCCCTACGGGCCGGGGCCCAACATACCTAAAGACCGCTGCTGATGCCTGCTTACTCAAGGACCCCGCGGCCAGCAAACAAGAACCTTCTTCACGTACCAGGCTTGAAAGAGGCCCACCTGGAGACCACGAGGCGGAGATCGTTCTCCGTTGTGCCCCCGTTCTTTGGAACTCGGTGCCACCGGACCAGAGAGCCTCCCTCGACCTGCCCCAGTTCCTGACCGCTCTGAAGACCTGGCTATTTAGGAAAGCCCATGGTTAATGCAGAACCAGGAACTCAAATACCGAGCCTGGCCCCTGCATTTAACCACTGAATATTTTAATCTAGTTTTAAATACTCTATTTTAATTGTGGAATTTGTTGTGTGTAAGTCGCCCGGAGCACTAACGTGGAGGGCGACTCAGAAATAATAAAGTCAGTCAGTCAGTCAGTCAGTCAGCAGGCGGTATAAAAATATAGAAAATAAATAAATAAATATCGCAACATTATTTTTTCTTACCTTTACTGAAGAAGCAGCATACAGCATATCCTCAAGTGAGAAATGGCAACAGCGGTTCAAATACTCCTGACAAAATTCCTGTACTAGTTGCAAATTATACAAGCTGTCAGCCAATGACATGGTTTCCTTTAAACAGATATCTGTAAAGTAATGAAAAAGAAGATCTAGGTTGGTATTGGATGACTCTAACCCAGGGGTGGGCAATTATTGTTTTCCAAGGGGCCACACAAGAGCCAGAAAATATGATGGAGGGCCGCACCTAAAGGCTGAACTACATTCTACATAATATCAATTGAATTTATTTAATAATAATAATAATGATAATGACATACATTGCGTTTCTGATATATTAATAAGACTGATAAGAGTAAATGTGATTTATAGTTCACCTGCAATCAAAGAGCATTCTGAACTTCACCAATGATGGAACCAAACCGAATGTGGCACACAGGACTCCATGAGCAACAGAAAACACTAGAAGGGTTTGATGGGCATTGACCTTGAGTTTGGGAGTTGTAAACAACAATGGATCTTCACCTTGGCATATATCCCAGAGAGCACTGTGGACTCAAACAACGATGGATCTGGACCAAACTTGGCATGAATATCCCATATGCTTAAATATGAACACAGATGGAGTTTGGGGAAAACAGACCTTGACATTTGGGAGTTGTAGCTACTGGGATTCCTAGTTCACCTTCAATCAAAGAGCATTCTGAACTCCACCAATGATGGAATTCCTAGGCAAACTTCTCCCACACAGAACCCCCATGACCAACAGAAAATACTTAAGGCCATCCAGTCCAACTCCATTCACCAGGGCAAGAAAATGTAATCAAAGCCCTCCTGACAAAGAGCCATTCAGCCATATCTATATATATAAAGGAAGAGTCGCCATGGAAAGACCGTCCCAAACAGAGAAACCTTACAACGCAGAAACACCAAACTTGCCAACAGAAATAAGCCTCAAGCAAGGTACGTTTGTAGCAAAGAAACTTTCCCCCCCAAAACCTGGGGGTTATGTGTGGCAAGTTTGGTCCAGCTCCGTCACCCGTGCTGGTCAGAGTAAGTGAGTGAAGGTAGGCTACTGCAAGTCCTTCAAACTGCACCAGGATGTAGAGTGGGTCTTTGGGGGGGTGTCTGTGTGCCAACTGTAGCCTTGTTCTGTCATTGTTGGGGGCCTAGTCAGGAAAATAAAGTTAAGTAAGCCTTACTGTCAATTCAGGCTGAGGCCTAGTCAGGAGAATCAAGTTGAGGAAGCCTTACTGTGAATTCAAGCTGAGGCCTAGTTTGTAAAATCAGCTGAAGGAAGCCTTTTTATAAAGAACTCTGTCTGGCACCTTTGAGATTTGGGATGTTGGAATGCTGGCCTATCCTTGGCCCATCCTCCCTCAAACTGCACCAATACGTAAAGTGGGTCTTGGGGGTTCTGTGTAACAAGTTTGGTTTTGTTGTCTCATTGTTGGGGGCTGCAAAGTGTTTTGGACTGAAACTCCCACCATGCCTGACTGCCTCAGGCCTTTTCCTTACCCCCCTCTGGCACTTTTGAGTTTCGGAATGTTCGTGTTGGCTGGCCAATGGGAGTTGTTTATGCAAATAATCCCACAGTGGGACCCAATCAGAAAGCTGCCACATATCCTTCCGCCCTCCGGATACAAACATACATACATACAAACATTCCGCTTTATAAAGGTACTAGCTTGGTGCCCCGGCGGGGCCCGGGTCATTTGAGAAGTGCAGCAGGATGTAGAGTGGGTCATTGGGGAGGGGGTCCTGTGTGCCAAGTTTGGTCTTGATCCATCAGTATTGAGAGTTACAGTGGTATCATGAAATTACTGAAGGTACTGGAAGTCCCATCCTCTGTGGTCCAGCCTCCCCCAAATTGCAGTAGGATGTATATTGGGTCATGGGGGCTCTGTGCGCCAAGTTTGATCTGTATTGGTGAATGGATGAGGGTTGTATTGTTTTTAGGAAGTGAGTGAAGGTACTTCAAGTCCCATCATCC
>JARBWK010001609.1:0-2500 GCA_030556195.1 Anolis apletophallus | reverse complement strand
AAGCAAAGCACCAGCGCCACCTAGTGTTCACTACCAGAACTTTAGCAACACTGTAGAAGCAAAGCACCAGCACCACCTAGTGCTCACCACCAGAACTTTAGCAACACTGTAGAAGCAAAGCACCAGCGCCACCTAGTGTTCACTACCAGAACTTTAGCAACACTGTAGAAGCAAAGCACCAGCGCCACCTAGTGTTCACTACCAGAACTTTAGCAACACTGTAGAAGCAAAGCACCAGCGCCACCTAGTGTTCACTACCAGAACTTTAGCAACACTGTAGAAGCAAAAGCACCAGCGCCACCTAGTGTTCACTACCAGAACTTTAGCAACACTGTAGAAGCAAAGCACCAGCACCACCTAGTGTTCACCACCAGAAACTTTAGCAACACTGTAGAAGCAAAGCACCAGCGCCACCTAGTGTTCACTACCAGAACTTTAGCAACACTGTAGAAGCAAAGCACCAGCGCCACCTAGTGCTCACCACCAGAACTTTAGTTTTGTAAGTACTTTAGAACCATTTAGAACCATGGATTGCCCAGGCCTACTCTCTGTACACGTGTTTGGAGAAAGAATCAACCAACTCCAGCTCAGCATTTACTTCACGATGGGATTCTGTTGGGGCAGACTGTACCCACATCGCTCCTCTCCAGCCTTCCTCTCATCACAGAACAGTTTTTGCACAATGATCCTGGATTGGCATTGTTTAAGAAAACTAGGAAAATAAGTCAGGATCAAATGAGAACATAACATTACTCTCCAATCTCTGGAAAAGTGACCTCTTTGGACTAGAGCTCTGGGAATCCGCCAGCCAGCAAGGCCTCTGATTATTCTCTAGTAAGCAGTGATATTATCAGTGAGCAGGAAGATTGTTCTCACCTTCCAACCGGATTACATCCGGGCAGTAAAAATGGATCAGAGCAGCTAAAGCACAGCCATCTGTACCATCCTTTAGCAGATTTTCCACCAATGGGATGCAGGGTAGCTGCTTAAGCAGAGCTTGTTCCTTCCTATATCGAGCCTGTCATGTAAAAAGAGGAGGGGAAAAGTCATAACAGAACCAAATTCAGAAACATATACGAAATAACAGATTCGAACTGCAGTTTTTTTTTAAAAAAAAAATCACATAGCACCAGCAAGAGAGAGACAGAGATTGCTTTCAACCCGTATCTATCTATCTATCTATCTATCTAATAAAAGTCAGTGTTTGCGGAGGGCGGGAGGTGCGGAGGAATATGTGGCAGTGTTGCGATTGGTTGCCACTGTGGGATTATTTGCACAAAGGACCCTGATTGGCCAGCCTCAGAACTCCATTCTAAGGCACCAGACAGAGGGGATTGGTTGCCACTGAGGGAGTATTTGCATAAAGGACTCTGATTGGCCAGCATCCAAGAATCCAAGACTCTACATTCAAACAACATGATAGGTTGCCACTGAGGGAGAATGTGCAAAACCGGCCTTGGCACACAATGCCTTTCTCAAATAACCCGGGCAGCGCCGGGTCCCCAAGCTAGTGTGTGTGTGTATGTGTACACACACACACACACACATATATATATATACTTACATACATAGATTTAGACACATAAGCAAAACACAGCTTCATGTTGAAGGAAAACCCACTGCCAACTCCACTTGGAGCTCAGCCAGTTTTTAATCAGCCACACAGACAGGCATGTACCTGGAGTCTGTAGGGGCTTCACCCCCCATTTTTAGGATGGTCCAGGAGAAGGCCTTGCTGGTACATTATTCAAACTGTTATGTGTATTCATATCATGATCTGATCACCATGCTCAATATATCCCATATGCATGACATGAATACAGCCATTCCTAATAATAATAATAATAATAATAATAATAATGCAATGTATTGAATTGAAACAGTTGAGAAAACTTACAGGAACCAGTTTCCAAAACCATTTGGAAGGAGACTTCAGAGGAAGCAGTAGGGAGAAAAAAAGAGCAAAAAGCTAAAGGGAAAGGGATACTTTGACCAGAAATTACAACTGTAGTTCATTAATATATTTTCAGTTGCATGCAAAAATAGTTAATTGCAATGTGTGAATACCACCATATATTCTCTCTCTCGCTCTCTCTCTCTCTCTCTCACACACACACACACACATGCTCTGTGCGTTTTGGAGTGACTTCATAATCTGCTGCATGAATTGACCCCAAATTGAATTGACACCAGCTTAAGCCACCACGCTACCGGGGGCCACACCTGGAACACTCCGTCCAATTCTGGGCACCGCAATCGAAGGGAGATGTTGACAAGCTGGAACTTGTTCAGAGGAGAAGCAACTAAAACGATCAAAAGTCTGAAGAACAAGCCCTATGAGGAGCGGCTTAAAGAGCTGGGCATGTTTGGGAGTTTGAGAAGATTGAGAGGAGACATGTATGAATATGTGAGGGAAAGTCATAGGGAGCAGGCTTGTTTTCCGCTGCCCTGAATGGAGACTAGGACGCAGAACAATGGCATCAAAATATAGGAAAGGAGA
>JARBWK010001608.1:0-18188 GCA_030556195.1 Anolis apletophallus | reverse complement strand
CCATTGTTGCAAGAGTTCAGGATGCTCCTTGATTGTGTGTTAACTATAAATCCCAGAAATTATAACTCCCAAATGTCAAGGTCTATTTTCCCCAAACTCCATCTGTGTTCACATTTGGGCATATTTAGTATTCATGCCAAGTTTGGTCCTGATCCAACATTGTATCAGTCCATAGTGCTCTCTGGATATAGGTGAACTACAACTCCAAATCCCAAGGTCAATGCCCACCAAGCTCTTATAGTATTTTCTCTTGGTTATGGGAGTTCTGTGTGGGAAGTTTGTGTCTTTCCGCCATTCCTGCCAGGATATCTATGTTGTGTTCATCGAAACAGGCCCAGGTTTCACACTGAGTGTATAAATACATTTAAAAACATATTAACTATAGGTATTATTGTGTTAGAGTGTCGTTTTTGTGTCATTTTGGTTGGTGGTGTGCTCCAGGATTTTGCCAATGTAAAAAGTGTGCTGCGGCTCAAAAAAGGTTGGGAAACACTGGTATATTGTAATACTAATATATGTTATAGTGTAATCAATTATCTACCTGTCTGTGTGCGTATGTATAAAATACGATATAAAGTAATATATAATATACAATATGATAACACACAATATACAAGCGCTATAAGACAGGAGCACTCCATTGAACAATCACACCATCCTATCCTATTATTAGATTGCTCTACTTCCTTCTGATACCATTATACAATATTATGACATGTAATATTACATTCATAGTAATATATATGAATAGGATAATAACATAGTATCATAAATTAGTATATGTAATATCTTTCTCTGTGTGTATATATTCTGGGTGAGAAGGGCAGCACACAAATGTCATAAAGAAATAAATAATTATGTAATACATAATATATATTAAAATATCTATAACAATACGTTATAATGTATATTACAATATAGTACTATAGTGTGACATTATACTATAGCATAATATTATATAGTATACTAATGTAATATGATAATTATAATGTTATAGTATAAATAAAAATGCAATGCTCGTTTGTGGGATTAACATAACTCAAAAACATACTAGTATAGTCATGTAATACCTTTCGTTGTAATTTACTCACTCATCTATCTGTAGGTGTGTATGATATTATAGTGCAGGGCTGTCCAACTGGCGGCCCCGGGGCCGGATCCGGCCCCGTAGCCTGTTGGACACGCCCCCACCTATGCCCTCAGCCGCCATTTTTAAATTTGAAAAAAATGGAATTTTTTTAAAAGAAAATGGGGGCCGGGGGGCGGGGGGGAGGGGGCGGCGGGGCAGGGAGGAGGAAGAGAGCTAGCTCCTCCTCCTTTTCGGCGCCCCCCTACTAGGGCGGGGAGCCGCCGGTGGGCAGAAGGTGGCGCCAACAGCAGCGCGTCACAGGCCTGGCATGACGCGCTGCCCCTTGGCGCCGCCTTCTGCCCTTTTTTCGGCTCCCCACCCCCTAGGTAGGGAGGGGGCGCCGAGGGAGTAGGCGGCGCCAAGAGCAGCGCGTCACAGGCCTGGCGTGACGCGCTGCTCCTGGCACGCCTACTCCTCCTTTCGGCGCCCCCTCCCTTCCTAGGGCGGAGGGCGCGAAAAGGAGGAGTGGCGGCGCCAAGAGCAGCGCGTCACGCCAGGCCTGTGACGCTGCTCTTGGCGCCGCCTTCTGCCCTTTTTCGGCCGTTTTAGGAGGGGGGGGCCTGGGGTTGGGGGTGGGGCCTGGGGGCGGGGCCTGGGGGCGGGGCCGAGCGGCCCCCTAGGTCATCAGTGACCTTTTATCCGGCCCTGGACCCCGTAGAAGTTGGACAGCACTGTTATAGTGTAATATTTATTTATTTATTTATTTATTTATTATTCACGCTTGTTAGTCACTGGGCCGTAATTGGAGGGGACCGTTGGATCTAATCCCGGCTTCTTCAGCAATGGAGCGACCACGGCCTCTTTCAAACCCTCTGGAAACACTCCTTGCTCAAGGGAGGTGTTGATTAGTCTCAACAGAGGGTCTCGCAACCCCTCCAGGCTAGCTTTCACAAGCCAGGAGGGGCACGGATCGAGGGAGCACGTGGTCGGACGAGTTGCAGCAACTATCCTATTGACAGCTTCTGCGTCCAGTGGCCGAAACCGGTCGAAGGAGGGCCGAGCAAGAGGCCACGGAGTCTCAAGTCCACTGACTGTATCAAGAGTGGCAGGAAGGTCCTGGCGGAGGGCAGAAATCTTGTCCGCAAAAAGCTCTGGAAAACCTCGGCAGCAAGGGCCTGATCATCATTATTTGCAGGCCCGGATTACCCATAAGCAGGGGCGGTCCTACAAGGTAGGCCAAGTAGGCGGCCGCCTAGGGCGCCATCTGGGAAGGGGGCGCCATCCTGGCCACATGGGGCGCCATCCTGGCCTTGCCGATGTTCCTCAGACAGCGCCGCAGCTGCCTGCTTTTGGGCCCCGGCCTTGTCTGCTCGGCGCCGCTTCTGGGCATGGGCAGAGGTTTCGCGCAGGCGCAGTTGCTCCAGAGCTGAAGTTGAGCGCAGGAGCAACTGCACATCCGCGAAAACCTCCGCGCATGCCCAGTAGCTCCCTTGCGCAGAAGCCTGTAAGCAAAGCACTCCCTATCGAGCAGGCAGGGAGTGCTTCCCCTGTCTTTTGTCTCCGCCGCGCGCGCGTTTGCAGGGAAGGAGAAAAGAATCAGTGAAGGAAGTGTAAGTGAAGGAATGAATGAAGGGCTTTCCTCCTCCTCCTCTGTGACCTCTTCTCTCCCTCCTTCCTTTCTTCGGCACTATTTCTGTCTAGACCTGAGGGGCCTGAGGCTATGAGGAGTTGTGGGAGTTGGAGTCCAAAACACCTAGAGGGAGGGAGGGCGGGCCCAAGTTTGCCCAGGCCGCTGCCTGTATTCGACCTCATTTGAACATTTTGGCTGTTTTTCTATTTACATTTACATTGGGATCCTAATTTTGGACTTATGGGAGACTCCTATGGATTATGAGACGGGTGGTAGGTAATATATTCTGATTTTGATGCATTTACATTGCCTTTCTTGTTGATTATTATACAGTTCTGCTTAATATTGTCATACAATATAATAAAATACAATATAACAATAGAATGATTATATATTTTATATCACATGTAATATTACAAACAATATTGCAGTATAGTGGTATTGTACAAAATAGTAATATATAATATTTTATTTTACTTTATTTTGGGTTATTTGAGTTTCATAGGAGTAATGAAAATATTTAGTAGAGGATAATTTTATTTAATTAAATAATTTTATTTATTATTTTATAATTTAGAATTTATTTTATAATTTTATAATAGAATAGAATGTTATATTGTATTATAATGTCAATATATTATAATATAATTATATTGTAATGTAGTATAATATAATTATGATATAATATAGTATGAGTATGGTATAATATATTGTATATACATTGATACAATATAATACTACTAATGGTATTGTGATATTGTAATTGTATATTTGTTTTACATGGGGGAAATAATGTTTTTTGGGGCACCAAAATAATGTTCGCCTACCATTTCAAATTACCTTAGACCGCCCCTGCCCATAAGGCCAGACTAGGCCATGGCCTCGGGCGGCAGGTTTTTTGGGGCAGCGGTTCAGCCCCCGAAAACATATTTTTTAATTAAAAACAACAACCCCCTCGCAGCGCTTTCCCCCCGCCCTCGCCCGAGAGAGTCATCAGACCTCGGGAGAGGGCGGGGGGAGAGCGCTGTGAGGGGGCAGGGAGGAGGGAATGGCGCCCTCCCCTCGCCTGGGCCGCCCCCTTGCAAAGGAAGGAGGTGGCGAGGAGGAGGAAGGGAAGCCCGTCTCACCGGCGGGCATGCCCGCCAGTGGACTTCCCTTCCTCCTCCTCCTCCTGGCATTTTTAATTAAAAAAAAAGCCGCCCCCTCGCAGCGCTTTCCCCCCGCCCTCTCCCGAGAGAGTCATCATACCTCGGGAGAGGGCGGGGGGAGAGCGCTGTGAGGGGGCGGGGAGGAGGGAATGGCGCCCTCCCCTCGCCTGGGCCGCCCCCTTGCAAAGGAAGGAGGTGGCCAGGAGGAGGAAGGGAAGCTCCGTCTCACTGGGCATGCATGCATGCGCTCGCATCCCGCCAGCCTTCCCTTCCTCCTCCTCCTCCTCCTCCTCCTGGCCGCCTCCTTCCTTTGCAAGGGGGCGGCCCAGGCGGCGAGGAGGAGGGCGGGACTTCCCTTCCTCCTCCTCGCGCCTTCCTTTCCGTGACCGAAAGGAAGGCGCGAGGTGGACGGAAGCCGTGGGGCCGGTGCCGCACGGCTTCCGTCCACCTCCTCGGGCCCTCCTTCCGGTCGCGGGAGGAGGAGGCAACGGAAGCCGCACGGCCGGGGCTGCTGCCACACATGCGCAGCAGCGCCCTGGGGGCGTGGCTTTCCGCGCCCTGGGGGGGGGCAGCGCAGGGCGTCTTGGCCTCGGGCGGCCGAAGAGCCTAATCCGGGCCTGATTATTTGGGATGGTAGGGACCATCGTTAGGGACCTAATTACTTTAAACAATTGTGCCAGGCGTGAGCTGGCGGACTCTATCAAGGTTGCATAGTAAGAATGTTTTGCTTCCTTGATAGCGTGCTCATAAGCATCCATAAAAAGCTTATAAGCTGATTTCGGTACCTTTCGAACCTCCTTTATAGAATACCATATATTTTAAAGTTATATTGTACTATTATACTATAATATAATTGTATAATATTAAATTATCGTACTATAATATAGTATATTATACACTTATTATGTAATATAATAATAAGTTATCTTGTAATCCATCTATCTGTAGGTTGTGGATGTATGTATACAATATTGTAATACAAAGTAACGTAAGAATATAACATGTCTGTATGTGTGTGTGTAATATTATATAATGTAATATTTTTTTCTTTACAACATTTCTATCCCGCCCTCTCCCACCCCAAAGGGGACTCAGAGCGGTTTACAAGTTATATATGTACATACAATATATTATTAGCATAGCACAAGGCATGAGCGTGGCGTCCGGTGTCCGGGTGGGGAACGCTTTAGGGGCCGGAGGCGTGACTCAAGCCGAGACATCGTGCATCACAGGCCTTCACTAGTGCATTTGGTTGCACACTCAACATTGGACTTGCATTGACAAGAGAAGTGGGTTGAGACTGAAGCCCTCCCCCCAAAAGGAAGGGAGAATACGCACCTAGCCACACGCAAAAACGCAGCCTTGATTCCCAAAATTGGAATTCCAACTCCCAGACTCCGAGGCAAGACCACTGCCTTCCCTATCAGAGAAAAAGCAGTGTAAACATTGTTTCCCCAATGCTTGTCTATTGTATAGTTTGGTTCAATTCCATTGTTGCAAGAGTTCAGGATGCTCTTTGATTGGGTGATAACTATATATCCCAGAAACTGTAACTCCCAAATGTCAAGGTCTATTTCCCCCAAACTCCATCTGTGTTCACATTTGAGCATATTGAGTATTCATACCAAGCTTGGTCCTGATCCAACATTGTTTGAGTCCACAGTGCTCTCTGGATATAGGTGAACTACAACTCCAAAACTCAAGGTCAATGCCCACCAAACTCTTATAGTATTTTCTCTTGGTTCTGGGAGTTCTGTGTGGGAAGTTTGTGTCTTTCTGCCATTCCTGCCAGGATATCTATGTTGTGTTCATCGAAACAGGCCCAGGTTTCACACTGAGTGTATAAATACATTTTAAAACATATTAACTCTATGTATGACTGTGTTAGAGTGTCATTTTGTGTCATTTTGGTTGGTGGTCTGCCCCAGGATTTTGTACATGTAAAAAATGTGCCACGGCTCAAAAAAGGTTGGGAAACACTGGTCTATTGTATAGCCTGAAAGATCCATAAATACTGCCTGGGGGGGGGGGGGAGGCTAATAAGACTTCCAATTCCCAGAAGACAAGCCTGCCACTCTCGGGCACATCCTGGCCAAAGCCAGAGGAGAGCCATCCACAAGCACATCTTCCTTTATTTCTTCCCTTGTTCCTCCTTTGAAGGAGGGAGGAAGAGGAAGTGGAGGAGGAAAAGCAGGCGGAGAGAGGTAGGACTTCCTCCCGTCCTTCCCTCCTTTCCTCCCTGCCTTCCTTCCTCCCTACTTCCTTCTTTTCTTCTACTTCTCCCCTCCTTCTCTTCCCTTTCCTTCCTTTCCTCCCTCCCCCTTTCATTCCTTCTTTATTTTCCTCCTTCTTCAGTCCCTTCTTTCTTTCCTTCTTTTACTTCTTCCCTTCCTTCCTTTCTTCCCTCCCTCTCTCTTTACCTCCTTTCCCTTTGTAGTGAGAGGATGAATTATAATTAAAATTCCTTCCTTCCTTTCTTCTTTTTTTTCTTTCTCCTTTTCCTTCCCTTTCTTCCTTCTTTCCTTTCTTTCTTTTCTTCCTTCCTTTCCTTCCTTTCTTCTTCCTTCCTTCGTTCCTTCTTTCCTTCCCTCTTTCCTTCCTTCTTTCCTTCTTTCCTTTCTTCCTTCCTTCCTTTCCCTTCTTTCCTTCCTTCTTTCTTCCTTTCTTCCTTCTTCCTTTCTTTCCTTCCCTCCCTCCTTTCCTCTCTTTCCTTCCTTCCTCTCTTCTTCCTTCTTTCTTCCTTCCTTCCTTTCTTTCCTTCCTTCCTTTCTTTTCCTTCCCTTCCCTCCTTTCTTTCTTCCTCCTTCCTTCTTCTTCTTTCCTTCCTTTCCTTCTTTTCCTTCTTTCCTTCCTTCCCTTCCTTCCCTCCTTCCTTCTTTCCTTCCTTCCCTCCCTCCCTCTTTACTTCCTTCTTTTCCTTTGGAGAGAGGACAAATTATAAATAAATTTATTTATTCCTTCTTTCTTCTTTCCTTTTCCTTCTTTCCTTCCTTTCCTTCCTTCCCTCTTTCCTTTCTTCCTTCCCTCTTTCCTTCCTTCCTTCCCTCCTTTCCTTCCTTCCTTCCTTCCTTCCTTCCCTCCTCCCTCTTCCTTCCTCCCTCTTCCTTCCTCCCTCTTTACTTCCTTCTTTCCCTTTGCAAAGAGAGGACAAATTATAAATAAAGTTTATTTATTCCTTCTTTCCTTCTTTCTTTCTTCCTTCTTCTTTCCTTTCTCCCTTCCCTTCCTTCTTTCCTTTCTTCCTTTCTTCCCTTCTTCCTTCTTTCCTCCTTTCTTCCTTCTTTCCTTCCTTCCTTCCTTCTTTCACTTCTCCTTTCCCTTCTTCCTTCCTTCCTTCCTTCCTTCCTTCCTTATTAGTATTAGTATGTGATGATGGCCTGGGGGGCAGTCTGGGGCGGAGGAGGCCGCGTCCTGGGGTCAAGGGAAGGCGTGGGAGTCTCCTCCTTCCTTCTTTCCTTTCTTCCTTCCCTCCTTCCTTCTTTCCTTTCTTCCTTCTCTCCTTCCTTCCTTCCCTTCCTCCCTCTTTACTTCCTTCTTTCCCTTTGGGGAGAGAGGACAAATTATAAATAAAGTGTATTTATTCCTTCTTTCCCTGTCTCCTTCCTTCCTTCCTTCTCCTTCTTTTCCCCTTCCTTCTTTCCTTCCTTCTTTCCTTCCCTTCTTTCCTTCCTTCCTTCCTCCCTCCCTTCCTTCCTCCCTCCTTCCTTCCTTCCTTCCTTCCTTCCTTCCTTCCTTCCTTCCTTCTTACTATGAGGATGTGATGGTGGCCAGGGGGGCAGTCTGGGGCGGAGGGGCCACGTCCTGGGGTCAAGGGAAGGCGTGGGGGAGGAGCCTCAGGTGAGCTGTGGTGCCCGGGGGGGAAAGCCTTCAGCCTCACCTGGCCAGGGGCAAGCGAGCAGCACTCCCAAAAGCAAGCAAAGAGAGACGCGCAGTGTGCAAGGCACAGGGCACAAGGGGCACCAGTCTCCACAAAAGGATCAGGCGGCCGCCTCCTTCCCCATACAAGACAGGAAAGGTACCGTTGGAGCCGTTGGTCACATCACAATGCCTGGCCACGGAACTCCAGGCCAGGTTCCCATTGGCAGGCCCGTACACCTGGGTGCATTCCATGCAGTGTGTCACTCATGTTGTGAGTCCACCCTTGGATTCACCTCCACCCGTTGGGGGTGCTTCAAATGCTCTTTTCCTGCTTCTTGGCAGAATGGGGTTGGAGTGGATGGCTCACAAGCAGGGGCGGTCTTTCCATTAGGCCGATTAAGCGGCCGCGTAGGGCGACGCCTCCTGGGAGGGGCGCCGCCAGGCCGGCCGCCCTGCCCCACCTCGCCGCCTCGCTGCGCCGCCGGGTGGAGGTGTGCTTGGGAGCCAGTGCTGCCCGCGCTGCGAATGCGCCGCTGGCGCAGCCGCGCAGGACGCCGGCTTGCATGCGCGAACTGGGACGCCGGCGCGCATGCGCAGCGGCGTCCAGAAGCCACAGGGGGGGGGGGGGCAAAATAATCTTCGCTTACCCTCCCGGGAGAGGTAAGACCGCCCCTGCTCACAAAGTCTCTTCCAACTCTATGATTCTAGAACTAGGCCAGGGGTCAGGAACCTTTTGGACTCAAGAGAGTCATAAAAGCAAAATATTTCGAAATTTATTTCAGTGAGAGCCATAGATAGATAGATAGATAGATAGATAGATAGATAGATAGATAGATAGACCAGACAGACCAGGACAGGGGCTTCTGGAAGCGTCACCGGCCTGTGAGGGAGCGAAGGGCCTAGCCCGCCTCCCACCCCGCTCGTTCACCTAGCTGGCGACTTGGCCCAACCTCACGATGCACAGGTTGGAGGAAGCAGCGAGGGCCTCTCCTCTCCCCGGATCGTCGCCACCCCAACACAGGCGCGTCCACGCCTCTCCCTTCTCTCACGGAACACGAGCTTGGGGGCGAGAGTGGCTGCGCGGCGGCGCATCCCAACTCGCGACGGAGACAGGGCAGCAGCAATTCCGCCGCCGCCTCCTCTGCTTGCGGCGCAGGCAGCTGAGAGCCGGCTGGCCGCGCCTCCAGCTGAGCTGCGCACGCGGCCTTCGCTCTCCTTCCCCAAATTCCACGCACGCAGCTCAGCTGGAGGCAGGGCCCGGCGCCAAGCTCGACATCCGGGCTGTCAGCTGGGCGCGCGGAATTGGAGGCGAAGGAGGCCAAAAGTCGCGCACGCAGCTGAGAGCCAGCATGGAGTGCTTGATGCTGGCCTTTCCTCCAGCTGAGCTGCGCACACAATTTTTGGGATGAAGGTGGCGGGGCCAGCATCAAGCGCTCCATGCCGGCTCTCAGCTGCGCGTGCATCTTTCGGCCTCCTTCGCCTTCAATTCCGCGCGTGCAGCTGAGAGCTCAGACGCAGAGCTTGGCACCGGGCCCTGCCTCTAGCTGAGCTGGCTCTTTCGATGATTTTTTATGGCTCACCTGTGCGCACAGCCTTTGCTCTCCTTCCCAAGACAGGGCAACAGCAATTCCGCCGCCGCCTCCTCTGCTCGCGGCGCAGGCAGCTGAGAGCCGGCTGGCCGCGTCTCCAGCTGAGCTGCGCGCGCGGCCTTCACTCTCCTTCCCCAAATTCCACGAACGCAGCTGAGCTGGAGGCAGGGCCCGGTGCCAAGCTCTGCGTCCGAGCTCTCAGCTGCACGTGCAGAATTGGAGGCGAAGGAGGCCGAAAGTCGCGCGTGCGCAGCTGAGAACCAGCATGGAGCGCTTGATGCTGGCCCTTCCTCCAGCTGATCTGCGTGCGCAATTTTTGGGACGAAGGTGGCGGGGTCAGCATCAAGCGCTCCATGCCGGCTCTCAGCTGCGCGCGAAACTTTCGGCCTCCGCATGCGCAGCTGAGAGCGCCAGGCCCTGCCTCCAGCTGAGCTGTGCACGCAGTATTTTGGAAGGAGAGAAAAGACCGTGTGCACAGGTGAGCCATAGAAAATCATCGAAAGAGCCAGATATGGCTCGTGAGCCATAGGTTCCCGACCCCTGGACTAGGGGGTGCTTCTATACTATGGAATTAAGGCAGTTTGACATCACTTATGGAAAGGACTTTTAACAGGTTTTGGTCCTCCGACTGAAGGGATCTCTGGGGAACATATGGGAATAGACGGTCCCTCAAGGTCACCGGCCCCAGACCATACAAGGCCTTAAAGGTCAAGACCAACACTTTGAAGATGATCCGGTGCTCAATTGGCAGCCAGTGCAGTTGCCGCAGAGTTGGAGTGACATGGCTCCTGGCCGGTACTCTAGCCAGGAGTCTAGCTGCAGCATTTTGCACCAGCTTAAGTTTCCGGATAACCACCAAGGGTAGACCAATGTAGAGAGCGTTACAGTAGTCTAGCCTCGAGATGTCCGTCGCCTAGATCAGTGTTTCCCAACAGTAGTGTGCTGTGAACGATCATCAGGTGTGCCGCGTGCGCGAGGGAAGGCCACACCTCCCTCCCTGACTCCCTCCCTGGGTGCTCCTCCTGGCTTCAGAATAAAATAATCACACCCAGTGATGAGGCTCCCTCCGGCAGCAACGCGACACCCTTGGACCTGGGAAGGGAGAGTGCCGGAACTACTTCCAGGGACACCGCGAGAGCCACGGCGCAAAGGAGGAGGAGGCGGAGGAGAGGGGGAAGGGGCTGGGACACATCTGCCGCGCCGCCCAGGTGAACGGCGCTCGGCTCAAGGAGGATCTTCGGGTTGCTTCTCATCTGGCGGGGGAGGGTGGGTGCTGTCATTTTGACTTTGAACCGGTGCTTGGCCGCTGTGTCGGACTGGATGAGGGCTAGCAAATTGAAACTTAATCCAGTCAAGACAGAGGTCCTCCTGGTCAGTCGAAAGGCCAAACAGGGCACAGGGTTACAGCCTGTGTTGGATGCGGTTACACTTCCCCTGAAGACGCAGGCTTGCAGCTTGGGAGTGATCCTGGATTCATCGCTGAGCCTGGAACCCCAGGTCTCGGCGGTGGCCAGGGGAGCTTTTGCACAGTTAAGACTCGTGCGCCAGCTGCGCCCATACCTTGGGAAGTCTGATTTGGCTATGGTGGTCCACGCTCTGGTCACATCCCGAATAGATTACTGCAATACACTCTACGTGGGGCTGCCTTTGAAGACTGTTCGGAAATTGCAATTAGTCCAGCGGGCGGCAGCCAGATTACTAACGGGAGCTACATACAGGGAGCACCCCACCCCCCTGTTGTGTCAGCTCCACTGGCTGCCTGTCCAATTCCGAGCTCAATTCAAAGTGCTGGTTTTGACCTTTAAAGCTCTATACGGTTCTGGCCCAGCTTACTTGTCCGAACGCATCAGCCGCTATGTCCCACCTCGCAATCTAAGATCATCCGGGGAGGCCCTGCTCTCGCTCCCGCCTACTTCTCAAATGCGGCTGGTGGGGACGAGGGAGAGGGCCTTCTCGGTGGTGGCTCCCCGCCTGTGGAATGCGCCCCCTATCGATGTACGATCCACCTCATCCCTCTTGGCATTCAGGAAAGAAGTAAAATCCTGGCTGTGGGACCAGGCGTTTGCACACCAGCACAAGGCAGCACTTTAGACGGGATTTTAATGGAAAGTGGGTGAACAGGGCCAATGCTTTTATGGACAGAACACTGTTTTAATCTGGAATGAATGATGTTTAGGTAATTGTATTTTAATGTACTGTATTTTAATTGTTGAAGGGTTCTGGGGTCTTATATTGTTACTGTGTGGGCATCGAATTTGCCCTTACTGTAAGCCGCTCTGGGTCCCCCCCCCCCGGGGGGGTTGAGAAGAGCAGGGTGAAATCCTGAAATAAAAAATAAATAAATAAATTTTTTGTCATTTTGGTTGGTGGTGTGCCCCAGGATTTTATAAATGTAAAAAATGTGCCGCGACTCAAAACAGGTTTGGGAAACACTGCCCTACGCCATCAACCAGTAGGTCGCGATCTACCTAATGAGCACCCCTGGCCTAGTCGTTTCAAAGTCTGGCTTTTTACTGTCTGGGGGAATCCTTTGTTGGGTGGTGATTAGCTGGCCCTGATCCACAAAACCTGGTGACTCAGGGCTAGGCGCTTAGGTCTGCTGAATCCCAGAAAGGAAATGCAAGACGTTCTTGGCCAACGGGTGTCAATAAAGGGGCCCCTATATATATATGGCACAAAATGTACCTGTTGCTTTGCCAACCTCTGTTGACTTCTCTTGATGCCCTTTTACCGGCTGCTAAGTACTTTCGCCTCTTATCTCTAGAGCGAAAGTCCACTGACCTCCCTCATGCAAAACACAACTTCGGGAATGCTGGAGTTCGACTTTGCCCTGTTGACCGGATGGATGTCCAGCTCTGTTTGCCTGGAGTTTTTGCTAGCTTCTCCTAGTCTTGGCAAACAACCGCAAGGGGCCCGTGTGTCACGTTGCCTTGTTCTGTTGGGAGTTTCTCATTTCTTATTTCCTTCCTCGAAACCTCTGTGAACATCAGAACCTCCATTTGTGTGGTTGTGTCTATTTATCCTCACACCCTACACCCGGGGTCAAGAACCTTTTTGACCCAGAGAGCCATGAAAGCAAAATATTTGGAAATGTATTTCAGTGAGAGCCATAGAATATATTTTAAGACTGAATTCAACTCAATGTGAGTCTATACGTCCATACGAAGAGAAAAGGATTCCCATAAAGGCAGAATGAGGGGGCACTTCAGACCTGGCTCTGCAAAAGGCACGCTCAGGACTCTGGGAAGGAAGAGAAGACGGAAGGAAGGAAGGAAGGAAGGAAGGAAGGAAGGAAGGAAGGAAGGAAGGAAAGGCAGAGGAAATAAAGGAGGGAGGGGGAGAGGAAGAAAAAAAGAAGAACGAACTATAGAAAAAGAAGTAAAGAAAAGCAGGGGAGAGACAAGGAGAGGGAAAAAAAAGAAGGAAACGGGAAGGGAGGAAAGGAAAGAAAGGGAAAAGAAAAGAAAGAAGGGGTGAGAGAGGGAAGTGAAAAGAAAGGAAGGAGAAGGAAAGGAAGACTTGGGGGAAAAGAATGGAAGAGGAAGGAAGGAAGAGGGAGGGAGAATGGAGGAAAGAAGGAGAGAGAGAGAGGGAAAAAGGAAGGAAAGAAGGAAGAGGGAAAATGGAGGAAAGAATGAAGGGGAGAGATGGAGGGAAAAGGAAGGAGAGAAGGAGAAGGAAAGGGTGAAGGGGAGAAAGAAAGGAAGGAAGAGGGAGAATGCAGGAAAGAAGGAAGGGGAGAGAGGGAGGGAAAAGGAAGGAGAGAAGGAAAGAATGAAGGGAAAGAAAGGAAGGAAGAAAAAGGAAGAGGGAGAAGGGAGGAAAGAATGAAGGGGAGAGATGGAGGGAAAAGGAAGGAGAGAAAGAGAAGGAAAGGGTGAAGGGGAGAAAGAAAGGAAGGAAGAGGAAGGAAGGAAGAGAGAGAATGGAGGAAAGAGGAAGGAGGAAAGAGGGAAGGGAAGGGGGAAAAGGAAAGAAGAGGAAGGAAGAGGGAAGGAAGGGAAGAGAAATGGAGGAAAGAAGGAAGGAGGAGAGAGGGGAAGGAAGGAAGGAGAAAAGGAAGGAAAGGAAGAGGAAGGAAAGGAAAGGAAGGAAGGGAAGGAAGGGGAGGGATGGAAGGGAGGAAAGAAGGAAGGGGAGAGAGGGAGGGAAGGAAGGAGGGGAAAGAAGAAAGGGTGAAGGGAAAGGGAAAGGAAGGAAGCAGTAGGAAAGAAGAGGGACACTGGAGGAGTTTGGGGAAAATAGACCTTGACATTTGGGAGTTGTAGTTGCTGGGAATTTTAGTTCACCTACAATCAAAGAGCATTCTGAATTCCACCAACAATTGGGCCAAACTTCCCACAGAACCCCATACCTTGAAGGGACTCGCTGGCATCAGCCTCCCTCCAGCCTCACATGCTCTCCCTCGCCCGCGCATGCACACCTCGCTGCCATGCGCCAAGCACACCTGCTCTCCCCGCCCCACTTGGAGTCTCAGAAAGGGCCCTCCCCATGCTGGCCAATCACAGCGGAGGAGGGCTTTTGGTGGGAGGATTCGCTGTCTGTTTCCAAAAAGGAAGAGAAGGACAGCTGGAGAGATCTTCAGTCTTCTCTGCCAAAGGGGTTCCTAAGACCATCAAAAATATATTTTCTGATGGTCTTTGACGACCCCTCTGAAACCCCGTCGCGACCCCCCCAGGGGTCGTGACCCCGAGGTTGAGAAACCACTGCTGAGAATGGATGGTTTGTCACCATTTTACCATGTGAGTTGGAGTTTCCCAAGGTCCTTGGCCTTCTCTGCCAAAGCGTCTTCGCGTCTCACTCAACTAGAACTCGCATGATTCCATAGCAGTCAGTCATGACAGTGGAGCCTGGTGGCGCAGTGGGTTAAACCCTTGTGCCGGCAGGACTGAAAACCGACAGGTCAGAGGTTCAAATCCGGGTAGAGTGTGGAGGAGCTCCTTCTGTCAGCTCCAGCTCCTCATGCGGGGACATGAGAGAAGTCTCCTACAAGGATGGGAAAACATCCGGGCATCCCCTGGGCAACGTCCTTGCAGACGGCCAATTCTGTCACACCAGAAGTGACTTGCAGTTTCTCAAGTCGGTCCTGACACCAAAAAAAAGTCATGACAGTAATAATAATAATAATAATAATACACTTTATTTATATTCCGCTCTTCTCACCCCGAAGGGGACTCAGAGTGGATTACAGGTACGCATACTTAGCAGACAATCCCTGCCGTTTTCCACATACACAACATAGAGACAAACAGAGGCAAACTCTGTCCACCAGGGGGAGCTGGCACACTCCTCATTTCTCAGCGTCCCTTGTTGTTCCTTCCGCATTCCTCAGCGTTCCTGGAGTTCTTTCATGGCCTCATAATTCAGTCAAAATTTGCCTCCCCACTTGATGGGGTACCTTTATCTCCTACTTCAGTGTTTCCCAACCTTTTTTGAGCCGCGGCACACCTGGTCACTCAGGGTGTGGCCTCCACATGGGGCCCGCCCCCTTTCGGCACAGGCCCCTCCTCTTCCTTTTTCCCCTCCTGCCTGCCTGGCTTCTCGGGGGCGATGGAGGTGCGTGGCTTGGACCGGAGCCTGTGCGTGGTGACGGGGGCGTCGCAGGGCCTGGGCCGGGCCGTGTGCCTCCTCTCCCCGGGCTCGGCGCTGCTCCACTCGGGCTGGGCGGAGGGCCCGCTGCGGGAGGTGGAGACGCTGCTCCGCCGGGACTGGCTGCGCCTCCGCCTGCGCGCCCTCCCCGCAGACCTGGCCCAGCCCCACACCGCCCAAAGCCTCCTCCGCGCTGCCCAGGAAGCCCACCAGCAGATGGAGAGCGAGGGGGAAGAAGGTGCGGGGCCGCCCCCGGAAAGAGTCCTCTTGGGCAACAATGCTGGTGAGCCAGGCAGGAGGGAGAGGCTGGCAGGAAGGAAGGAGGGAGGGCCTCCCACGTGAGGGGAAGGCACCCCCAGGGAACACTAGGAAGAAAGGGGGGAAGAGAGTTTTACCGCGGCACACCAGCTGATCCCACACGGAACACTAGTGTGCCGCGGAACAGCGGTTGGGAAACGCTGTCCTACTTGACAGATGCGACTGTCTTTCGGGCTGCAAAGGTCGACAGCAGGCTACACTTAAAGGCCGGGCACCCACCTCGACCCGGGCAGGCCTCGAACTCATGACCTACTGGTCAGAGAGATCTTATGCTGCTGACACTTAGCCAGCTGCGCCACATTCCCGGTGCACTAAAAACAGCATCCATATGCATTAAATCTACAATGTAGACGCATCCAAGGATTGTGTCCCTTAAAATTCATGGCACTTGTTGCACGAAATAGATATTTGCAGCCGAAATGTCACAGTTTGTCCGTGCATTGTGTTTACAGAGTTCAAAAAATCATGCAAAACAGCCCCGCAGGCCAAGAGGAATTCAGCGTCCAAAGCAAGATGTTTTCAGTTATCTTCTGCTCCAGTTACATGTTTAGCAATACAGTTGCCTCACCACTTCCTAGGACAAGATTCACTTCCTTTTTCTTAGGACACAGGGAGGGAAGGGAAAAAGGAATCGGGCCACGAGGATCTGGCAGGTTTGTGTGCATTCAACTCCAAAGAGTAGAGCCAAGGATCTTTGCAATCCACAAAATATCCGTGTGGGATTTCCGGGAAACGTAAGAGATGAGAAATGTTTCGGAAAATTCTCCAGTGTTCTAAACAACATTTGATTGTAATGCTGTAAGCAAACAGACCCAAAGCTTGGGCATTGCGTAGGAAGGTAAAGAGAATGGCATAGCTGAAGGACCATAATGTCCCATATAAGTTTTCCCTTGGATGCATCGACACTCTAGAATTAATAGTCTTAAGCCTTCCCGATCAAGGAGTGCTGGTGCCTCATCAAGCTACAACTCCCAAGACAGTAGAATCCTAGAATCACAAAGTTTGAAGAGACCTCGTGGGCCATGCAGTCCAACCCCATTCTGCCAAGAAGCAGGAAAATCACATTCAAAGCACTCCCAACAGATGGCCATTTAGCCTCTGCTTAAAAGCCTCCAAAGAAGGAGCCTCCACCACAATCTGGGGCAGAGAGTTCCACTGTTGAACAGTTCTCACAGTCAGGAAGTTCTTCCTAAAGTTCAGGTGGAACCTCCTTTCCGGTAGCTTGCTCCCTCCTCCCTATGACTTCCCCTCACATATGTATCCATGGCCCTCATCATTATTATTTTATTTATTTATTGTATTTCTAACCCGCCCTTCTCAACACCCCCCCCCCGCCCCCCCGGCAACAATACACTAATACAACAAGATTAAAACATCAACATTAAAACATTAGCTATCCAATTAATTTTAAAATTCTATCTATAAAATGCACATTAAATCAGTCAATCAATGGGGAAGCCGTACTTCATGTCCGTCATTAAAACAGTCCGTTCCAGATAAAGTGCTGCAGTTACTGTGCAAAGGCCTAGTCCCACAACCACGATTTTGCTTTCTTCCTGAAATCTAGGAGAGATGGGGTTGATCGTATTTCGCTTGGAAGCGCATTCCACAGGCGGGGAGCCACAGCCGAGAAGGCCCTGGCTCTCGTCCCTGCCAGCCGCAGTTGAGCTGCTGGCGGAAGCGAGAGCAGGGCCTCCCCGGATGATCTTAAGTTACGAGGTGGGACGTAGCGGCAGATGCGTTCGGACAAGTAAGCTGGGCCAGAACCGTATAGAGCTTTAAAGGTCAAAACCAGCACTTTGAATTGGGCTTAGAATTGGACCGGCAGCCAGTGGAGCTGACACAGCAGGGGGGTGGTATGCTCCCTGTATGTAGCTCCCGTTAGTAACCTGGCTGCCACCCGTTGGACTAGTTGGAGTTTCCGAACCATTTTCAAAGGCAGCCCCACGTAGAGTGCGTTGCAGTAATCTATTCGAGATGTGACAAGAGCATGGACCACCATCGCCAGATCAGACTTCCCAAGGTATGGGCGCAGCTGGCGCATGAGTCTTAACTCTGCAAAAGCTCCCCTGGCCACCGCCGAGACCTAAGGTTCCAGGATCAGCGATAAGTCCAGGATCACTCCCAGGCTGCGAATCTGCGTCTTCAGGGGGAGTGTCACCCCATCCGACACAGGCTGTAACCCTATGCCCTGTTTGGCCTTTCGACTGACCAGGAGGACCTCTGTCTTGTCTGGGTTAAGTTTCAATTTGCTAGCCCTCATCCAGTCCGACACAGCGGCCAAGCACCGGTTCAAGGTCTGGACAGCCTCCTTAGTGACAGGTGGGAAGGAGTGACAGATCTGGACGTCACCTGCGTACAGATAACACCTTACTCCGAAACTCCGAATGATCTCTCCCAGCGGTTTCATGTAGATGTTGAATAACATCGGGGACAGGACTGACCCTGAGGGACTCCACAAGACAACGGTTGTGGACCCGAACAGGTGTCACCCAATAACACCACCTGAGACCGACTCTTCAGAAAGGATTGGAGCCACTGCAGAGCAGTACCTCCAATCCCCATTTCTGCGGGGCGTCCCAGGATACAGTGGTCAACCGTATCGAAAGCCGCTGAGGGGTCCAGCAGCACCAACAGGGACACACTCCCCCTGTCAAGCTCCCGGTATAGGTCATCCACTAAGGCGACCAAGGCTGTCTCAGTGCCATGTCCCGGCCTAAAGCCAGACTGCGCCGGAACAAGATAATCAGTGTCTACCAAGAACCCCTGGAGTTGCGAAGCCACCACACGTTCCAGGACTTTGCCCAAATAGGGGGGATTGGAAACTGGCCGATAGTTGACGAATTGAGTGGGGTCCAGTGATGGTTTTTTCAACAGCGGTTTTATCACAGCTTGTTTTAAGATGGCTGGAATTCTTCCTTCCTGCAAGGAGGCATTGACCACCACCTTCACCCACTCTGCCAAACCCCCTCTGGCTTCCATTACAA
>JARBWK010001607.1:0-18196 GCA_030556195.1 Anolis apletophallus | reverse complement strand
GCCACGCCACACAAGAGAGGAGGGGCGGCAGCGCGGCTTGTCTCCGCCTCCCTGGCTTGGCGTTGCTAGGCAGGGAGAAGGAGGCAGAGAGAAGTCGCGCTGCCAGCCCTCCTCCCTTGCGTCATCACGCCATGCAAGGGAGGAGGGGCGGCGGCGTGGCTTCGCGTCCTCCCTGCCTGGCAATGCCACGCCACGCCAGGGAGGAGGCAGAGAGGAGTCGCGCCAGCCCCACCGAAAAGGGATGGGCGGCACACAGGACGCGCAGCGGGAGGGCGCCTCTTTCTCCTCCTCGCCCCGCCCTCCTTCCTTCAATCTGGTGGGTGGGGTGGAGCCGGGGGCGGGGAGGGGCGGAGCCGGGGGTGGGGAAATGGCGGAGGCAGACCCTTTGGCCTAGGGCAGCAAAAGGGCCTGATCCGGGCCTGGTCTCAGCGGTGGCCGGGAGAGCTCTTGCACAGTTAAAGCTTGTGCGCCAGCTGCACCCGTACCTTGGGAAGTCTGACTTGGCCACGGTGGTCCACGCTCTGGTTACATCCCGAATCGACTACTGCAACACTCTCTACGTGGGGTTGCTTCTGAAGACTGCTTGGAAACTGCAATTAGTCCAACGTTCGGCAGCCAGGGAGACAAATAGGGCACCAGGGACACAGGCACCACTGACAAACACATACCCCCAGAATAACACAAACTTGCAAAACCCACCAAAAAAAATCCTACAACACAAAAACCCACCCCAAACAAAATACACAACAAACACCACTGGCAAAAGCAACACCCCCTCCACATCACAACCAGCACACAGCCAGACTAAGACAACTATGTCACCACAACACACACGAAATACACCCCACAAATACCTGACAACTTCCCCAACACAAAACCCAGGACTGCACTCACTACTCACCACAACACACACCTCCAAATACACACACACCCCAGGCACAATACTCCAGCAATTCCTACCCACACAACACAACACAACTTCCTATCACAACCCATCCCCCCAACCTTACAGGACCCCGCACACACAACACCTACCACCACCACAAACAAAAACCAACTCCACCTATACTCCAACCACAACACAACACAACACTGCACTGATACTCTACAAACACACACAAACACCCAAAACACCCCACCCACACAAGCATTCCATAACATACTACCACCCACAATGCCACCACACACCCACTAACTCACCAAAAAAGTAATACCTACACACAACACAATACGCACATAACACAACCTTGCGTCTACTGCTCAACCCATTTGTATGCCATTCCTTCCTTCCACACAGGCATAAGCTGACCCAAAAGACAAGCCATGCCTCCTAAAAAGAACAGCATCGAACGACACACTCGCAATGCTACATACATCAAACAAAAAAGGGCAGAACAAACGCTAGAACAGAAAGACACTGCACTACACTAGCTTTTGCCAGCACCATAAACCAGGCTCAAGGAAAAACAATACAAATCTGTGGCATAGACTTTGACACAGAATGCTTCTCCCACGGACAACTCTACGTAGCGTGCTCCAGAGTTGGGAAACCACAGAACCTCTACATCAACACAGCAGACGGAAAGACAAAAAACATTGTATATCCACAAGCTCTGCAGAACGCCAGCAACACCACACACCAACAACTCCCCAGGACTTCAACATCCCACCCACCAGAACAACCCACAACGACACAGCCATGACCCCACCAAGACCATAAGTAACATCAATTCCAACCCTTACATACTCAGACTTTGTCGCATCTCCTAAATAGGGCACAGCAACGCGTGCCGGGTACAGCTAGTTAAATCAAGACTACCTGATGCAATAGTTCCCTCCTCAACCTTTTGATATTTTGAGTAAAGAAAGGAAGATGTTTAAGAGTTTCCAGACCTTGGTTCAATCATTCACCAGAATGAAGACAGCTGTCAAGAAATTAGAAGAAGACTAGGGACTTTAGGGACTGTTTGGCGGAGCAGTTTAAATGGCCCTCCCTAAACTACAAACCCCAGAATTCTGCAGGAGGAGCAACCGGATTTAAAGTGCATCAATGTTCAAGTGTGACGAAGTAGTAAGACTGGGAACCAGAGAGAACTCTACAGTATCCCGAAGCATCAAGATATAGAATTGATTATTTAAGTTCGAATTTAAGTCAGACCTCACAACCTCTGAGGATGCTTGCCATAGATGCAGGTAAAACGTCAAGATAGAATGTTTCTGGAACATGGCCATACCGCCCGAAAAACTTACAACAACCCAGTGATCCTGGCCATGAAAGCATTTGACAATACATTAAGTTAGGATTGCCCCCTCCACCATATTTCTTATTTCTATGTATAATTGTGAAAACTGGGCAGTGAAGTAAGCTGACAGGAAGAAAATCATCTTATCTGAAACATGGTTCATAAGACTATTTATTTATTTATTTACGATATTTATAGCCCGCCTTTCTCAGCCATATGGCGACTCAAGGCAGGTTACAGGCTGTCGCAATTCGATGCGATACATTCACAAAAGAGCAATTAAAAACAATCAACATAACAATATAAAAACATATATAAAACCCAATAAAACATGTAGTCTCTGATGTTATCCTGTTAAAATCAATTTCCAGTAACGTAGTCTAGCCCAGTGTTTTTCAACCTTTTTTGAGCCGCGGCACATTTTTTACATTTACAAAATCCTGGGGCACACCACCAACCAAAATGACACAAAATGACACTCTAACACAGTAATACATATAGGTAATATGTTTTAAAATGTATTTATACACTCAGTGTGAACCCTGGGCCTGTTTCGATGAACACAACATAGATATCCTGGCAGGAATGGCAGAAAGACACACACGAAGGTCTTGCTCAACAGCTGTCAGTCATGGGAAAACTTCGGCCCTCTGGGTGCTTTGGACTTTAACTCCCACCATTTCTAACAGCCTGAGGCCCTTTCCTGCTTAAGTGGCTGAGGGGGGGGGGGGAGGAAAAGGGCCTGAGGCTGCTAGGAATGGTGGGAGTTGGAGTCTAAAACACCTGGAAGGTCCAAGTTTGCCCATGCCAGCTTTCGATTCCATCGCCACATCTATCTTCAGCCTCTGGCAGTTTGAATATATATGATTATCTACGTGATTTGCTATCTTGTCGCTATGATTATGGTGCTGCTTCTTTAAATTGTCCGCAAACTGACTGTGTTATTGTGCGGATCCCGGAACTGACATTGGATAACATTGTGAGGATACACTCCTTTTTTTGCACTCACTTCCTGGTTCGCAACTCCTCCGCTCTCTGTGGCGACCACGCCGAACTACCTTATGTAAGACTTTTGATTTTCTCCAGCAGGATTGGGTACTTTGAATGTGTTTTTGCATATGATTATGTATGATTAAATGTGCATTTTGTACTGTGACGTAGCGGCGCTCCTTTAATAAGTAAGGGTATTGGAGGTTCCAATTTCCCACGGCACACCTGATGATCACTCACGGCACACTAGTGTGCCCCGGCACACTGGTTGGGAAACACTGGTCTAGCCAATCCACGTTCGTCATTCATAGTTTCATGATATCTTTTTCGCTGTATACTCAAACACTTGCTCAAAGAGTCAAGTTTTCACTTTCTTTTGGAAGGTCAGGAAGGAGGGGGCTGATCTAATATCCCTGGGGAGGGAGTTCCATAGCTGGGGGCCACCATTGAAAAGACCCTGTCCCTCATCCCCGCCAATCACACATGCGATGTGGGCTGGATCGAGAGCAGGGCTTCCCCAGACGATCTTAAGCTCCTAGATCAGGGGTGCTCACACTTTTTCAGCATGCGAGCTACTTATAAAACAACCAAGTCAAAATGATCTACCTACCCACTACAAAAATGTGAAACATATAACACAATATCTGTTTTGAACTGGGTTTTCTGAGTGCACACTGCCATATAATCTGATTCAAAGCAGATAACATTTTATTCAACTGTGTGGAAAGGACCTCCGATAACCCAGGGCCGGCAGCACTTGGGCGGCATCGAGAGCCTGCGGGGCGGGACTGAGCCTTCCTCCCGCCCTGCCTGCGATCTACCAGGACGCCCTATGCGATCTACCAGTAGATCACGATCTACCTAATGAGCACCCCTGTCCTAGATGGTTCATAGGAGGAGATATGTTCAGACAGGTAAGCCCAAAAAACTTACAACAACCCAGTGATTCTGGCCATGTGGAATATAAATACTGTAAATAAATAAAAAATAAAGTAAGCTGGGCCAAATAGTTATACAGGTACCATGTGCTGGAAGCTCATTCCTTGGAGGCTTTTAAACAGAGGCTGGATGGCTGTCTGTCAAGGGTACTTTGATTTGCTTTTCCAGCATGGCAGGGGGTTGGACTAGACGGCCCGTGTGGACTCTTCCAACTCTATTATTCTATGATTCTATTCATTTCTAAAAAGACAAATAAATAAATGGGTTATTTATTTTATTTATTTATTTAAAACTTTTGTATCCCGATCTTCTCACCTCCGTAGAGAAATGCAGACCGGCTCACAGAAAGGATTCAATGCTACTAATACAAATTAAAAACATCCTAAAATAATACAAGGTTAAAATCTTGGCTCTTCTTCGCAAATGAAGATTTGGGAAGGACTCATCTCACACTTTCTACAAGTGCATTGATGATTCGGAGGTTGGATGTGATAGGATTCCAGTGATAGTCTAAAGGAAAACTATGGGGATATTATATTCACAGAGTTGACTCTTACCATTTCCCATCGGGATGGAATATGCCGTCCTCCACATTTGATGTTTGATTGCTGAATGATTTGTAATACTTGAGGACGACATCACATTGATCTCTGGCCCTGAGGAAGTCTCGTTAAGAGGCAAAACGGCCCGGATAAGCCGGCACCAGAAAAAAAGCGCTTTGCCGTCGGCAGCCTCCCTCTGAGGAGTCCTGTTTGGCTTTTCCCATCGGGGACACTTGGATCTAGCGGCGCTTTGCTTACATCACCGGAACTGAGTGGATTTACAAATACCGAGCCCTGAAGACTATGGATATTGTTGCTGTGCATTTACAGTGGATTTCTACTTAAAACACGGGCTTTTCTCCATTGGATTCCATTGGCTTTCTTGCCACTCACGTAACGGATTGGCGTGGAGTAAGGTACTGTTTTGGGGATTGGTTAGCCAGGAGTCTATCCCGGACTATCTGTTTCCACCTCTGGCATCTCGCTTATTGATATTGTTGCGATGAATAACATTGTTTTTGGTACTACTAATGAATGATAATATTGTAATATTACTGATGTGTTGTTGTCGATGTGAGAATATATTTACCTATCACTATATTTGAATTTGTTTCATTCACTTCAAACCCCTGCTGTTTGTTGCTAGCATTGACGCTCTTTGTCAGACCCTTCGGTTGTGACCTGTCCGGCATGGGAGGCCCAACCGGTGGCTATTATGCCACCGCCAGCATAGCTCACAACTTCATTAGGGTACGCAAGCCTCTCCCCCACAACAAGGGGGCGCCAACGGAGAGGAAGGTTAAAATACATATAGGTAAAAAACTAAATTGCCAACTAAAAGCAAGTTCAACTTGGTCTGTAAATGTGGTCACTCACTTTGGTCTATAACCAGTCTCAGCCATTAATCTGGGAATGCTTCATTCCATAGCCAGGTTTTCACTAGCCTCCTGAAGGACAAGAGGGAAGGGGCAGACACGGGCGGTCTAAGGTAATTATAAATGGTAAGTGAACATTATTTCCCCCCCCCCCCTCTGCGCATGCCCAAAAGCTCCTGCCTGAAGGCGCCTCAGGAGAAAAACCGCCACTCACCCGCGGCTTTGTGGAAGGAAAGGGAGAGAAAGGCTCCCTCACAGCGCAGCGGCGAACTGGCGGCTGTGTAGTGGCTCGCGCGAGGCCATGGCCTTCCTTCTCACACGCCCCGCACCATCCCCAGCCTCGCGCGAGGCCAGTTTAGGCTTCGGCTTCAGCGCCTGCAGGAGCTTCTGGGCATGCGCGGAGGTTTTTGCGCATGCGCAGTGGCTCCGGAGCTCAACTTCAGCTCCGGAGCCACTGCGCATGTGCGAAAAACCTCCGCGCATGCCCAGAAGCTCCTGCAGGCGCTGAAGCCAACTGAGGCTGTCATACTTTGGACATATCATAAGAAGATATAAGTCTCTAGAAAAGACAGGGCTTGTTATGGGCGAAGGCAATAGGAAAAGAGAAAAACAACATTCCTGATAGATGGAATCACTCAAGGAAGCTGCTGCCTTGAATTAACAAGACCTGAACAGGACTATTAATAACAAAATGAGTTGACTGTCTCTCATTCATAGGGTCACCAGAAGCTGAAGTCGAGTTGACAGCAGTTAACAGCCGCAACAAACTTTATACTTGGATAGTCTCAATCAAGGAATCCATAGCGGTGAATTTGAAAGTCCTGAGCAGAGGGGCTGATGAAAGGGTGACTTGGAGGTCTTTCATTCATAGGACTGACCTAAGTCAAAGTCAAAGTCAACTTGATGGCAGTCAACAACAGTAACAAAAAAGAGACAAAGAGAGGAAACATCCATATTTGGTCAAACAGTCATTTTATTGACGTCTTTGGAGAAACCAACAGTGAAAAGGGCAAGTGGCACGAAAAGAGATATTTGAGAACCAAGCCCTATGATACAGCCCCACCTGTTTAAGCTTACTGGACAGAGACCCACAACAAAGATGTACATCATGTATTTCTTGTACTTCAAAACCCGCCCCATGAAGTGGAAGTTGACAATGCTGGACTGATGCATAGGCAGAGTTAACTTATGGGCACACCGAGAAGGTAGTAGAATGGGAGAACATCACTTGTCAACATTTCTGCTGAAACCACAAGGGTGTATCCTCATAGAATCATAGAGTTGGAAGAGACCTCATGGGCCATCCAGTCTAACCCCCTGCCAAGAAGCAGGAAAATCGCATTCAAAGCACCCCCAACAGATGGCCTGGATGCCTCGGCTTAAAAGATTCCAAAGAAGGAGTCTCCGCCACACTCTGGGGCAGAGAGTTCCACTGCACCGGGACTGTGGCGCAGCTGGCTGAGTGTCAGCTGCATAAGATCTCTACTGACCAAAAGGTCATGAGTTTGAGGCCTGCCCGGGTCGGGGTGAGCTCTCGGCCAATTTGTGTAGCTCGTTGTCAACCTTTGCAACCCAAAAGACAGTTGCATCTGTCAAGTAGGAAATTTAGGTACCACTTTGTGGGGAGGCTAAATTTAACTGATTTCTGGAATGTTAAATTGCCTCTATGTCTGTCTATATATGTTGTATGTCAATGGCATTGAATGTTTGCCTGTATATGTGCATTGTGATCCTCCCTGAGTCCCCTGCGGGGTGAGAAGGGTGGAATATAAATGACGTAAATAACATAAACACAGCTCTCACAGTTAGGAAATTCTTCCTGTAATGTGAAACCATTGTTCCTAGTCTCCAGGCCAGCAGGTATGTAGCGCGGGGGTTGAGTGGCTTCACCCCCCCCATTCTTAGAGTGGTCCACGAGAAGGTCTTACTGGTACATTATTTAAACATTTATTTATTATTCATTATTCTAGTTTATATACCGCCACTCCCCGAAGGCTTGGAGTGGTTTACAACAGAATAATACAGTTAACAGTAAACAACTCTGCACATCACAAACAATAACAAAACAAACTATAGGGGTCACCGACTAGATACCAGGGTTCACCCGGTCCCTAAATAGAGGGGCAGAATAAAACCCGATGGAGTGTGGTCATGGACAGGGCCAACTGGGTGGCGCGGGGCTGGCGTAAAAGCTAGGATAGACCCTCTCTCACTCAGAATCAGCCCCCGAATCAAACTCAGACCCCCCCCATCAAAATTTTGGCTATGGCCCTGGGGCAGCAGAAAACAATCCGGCTCCCTCCTCCCGATGACTTCCCCTCACATATTTATACATGGCCATCATTTATGCAGGTCTCCTCCCATCATGAGAATTATAGTCTGGGGGGTCTTTAACCTTCTCTGACAAAGAATCTGATGCCTCTCCAAACTACAACTTCCGTGATTCCCTAGCATTGGGCCAGGTAGTTAAACTTGTAGTCTTTCATGACATACTTGATTGACTTCTTCTTGTCAGCAGGCAAGAACCTTTTCTTAGGTCTTTGGTTGTTAACTGGCTGTGCCAAGTAGCCTTGTTAATGGGGTTTGCTATTCTTTTACCTTTGCTAGAATGTTTTAAATGTGCTTTAATCTGTTTTAAGTTGACATTTAATTGTGTGCTGCTAATATTTTTCTAGCTGTACTTTCTCGTAAGCCAGCTGAGGTGCTGTGGTGGAGCAAGGGAAGATATACATTGAAACAATACAAAAGAAACCATACTATGGCCTATACCAGGGCTGTCCAACAGGCGGCCCTGGGGCCGTACACGGCCCCCGAGCCCCTCCCCTGCGGCCCCGTAACTTGTTTTAATAAAATACAAATAAAAAATAAAATTTTAAAAATTTAAAAACCCCTACTTCCGGGTTTAGGCAAGCATCGCGAGACTACGCCAGCCACAGACAGGATTTCGAGGAGGCGAAATCCGTCTGTGGATGCATAGTCTCGCGATAGCTGCCGAAATCTCGGTCCCGCAGGATTTGCGGCCAGCCTGGGCGCGCGCCTCCTCCTCCCTCGCGGCTGCTTCCAGGCCAGCCCCCATTCCCTCAGAGAGAGGGAGGAGGGGAGTGAGGCAGGGAAAGCCCCTCCTGGCTCCGTCCTCTTCCTGTGGAGGACCCTCGCTTCCCGCCCCGCGGATGGGAGAGCCGCTGCACCCGGCCTGAGCTTGGCCTCGGCTCCAGCGGGGCTCTTATGGGACGGCGGCGGCGTTGGCGCTTCGGCCCTGTGGCAGGGCTCCCGCAGTATGGGTAAGGAAGGGCCTGGCTCGAATCAATCAATCTAAAAACAGTGGGATGTTGGGTGAGGGGGAGGAGTCCCTCAGCGGTGGTTTCCTTGGCGACGCTTCCTTCCTCCTCCGCGCCCTCCCCTTGTTGTGCTGCCGTCCCCCGCGTGCAGGGCGCAACGTGGCTTCCTTTGCGCCTGCCCCCATGACTTGTTTTCCCTTCAGGGAGGGAGGGAGCTCTTTGGGCCTCCTCCACCCGCCTCTGGGAAAGGAGGCCCCATCAAGCCCTGCGACGGCATTGAGGTGTTTGGGGTTTTTTTGGTGTGTCCCAATTGGAGTGTGGACTCAAATAACTCAAAGGTATTAGGAAACATTTCCCCAAAGCCACCAGTGTTCCCATTTGGGTATATTGAGTATTGATGCCAAGTTTGGTCCAGATCCATCATTATTTGAGTCCACAGTGCTCTCTGGATGGAGGTGAACTACAACTCCACAACTCAATTGTAAGTAAATTGGAGCCGGGGAGGGGGCGGAGCTGGGGGAGGGGGCGGAGGCAGACCCTTCGGCCCCCCAGGTGATCAGTGACCGGAATTCCGGCCCTTGGGCCCGTAGAAGTTGGACAGCCCTGGCTTATACTAAACAATGCTGATTTCCTTTAACAGCTGCTGGGAATAAGCTTTAGCTTCTTTACAGACAATCTCCAAAGCTGTGGCTAGAAACCCAAAACATGGAAACACAAGGGACCAGACCCAGCAACAAACACATCTAGTCTGTCAACAATGCTATAGGGTCTAATAATAACATTGCCCAGCAAAAAACAAACATTTTTTTTCTTGGTGCCTTGATTTTTAGGTCTGTTGCTGTGAGGTTATGTTGAGCTCAGGTTCAGAAAATTGCATTGGATAGACTGTATCTGCTGTAGTTTCTTATATATTGTTACTAGCTTGGGGACCCAGCAGTGCCTGGGTTATTTGAGGAAGGCATTGTGTGCCATAGTTCGTCATTGGTGTGGGCCACAGTGCTTTAAGGAAGTGAATCATCCATGGTCCATCCTTCCTCAAACTGCACCAGGATGTAGGGTGCATCGGGGGTCTGTGTGCCAAGTTTGGTCTTGTTCTGTCATTGTTGGGGGCCTAGTCAGGAAAATCAAGTTGAGGAAGCCTGGCAATATCCCATGAGCTGAGGCCTAGTCAGGAAAATCAAGTTAAGGAAGCCTTGTTGTCAATGTTGGGCCTGGTCTGTGATTTATAGGGGCTGCAGTGTTGTTTGGGAAGTGAATGAGGTGAAGGTACTGCAAATCCCATCATTCGTGGCCCATCCTGCCCTAAACCACACCAAGTTGTGAAGTGGGCCATTGGTCCCTTGTTTGCCATGTTTGGTCCTGATCCTTCATTGCTGTGGGCCGCAGTGGCTGACTGCCTGAGGCCTGAGTCACCTTAGAAGTGTATTGGGTGAAGGTACTGAACATTCCATTTCCAACAGAAAAAACTGTCAACTGGCTAACTTCAACTCCAGCCATTTATGCCTGCCTCAGGCCCTTCCCTTTTCTCTCTGTGCTGTGTTGGAATGTTGGGAGGCTGGCCAGTCACAGCCATTCATGCAAATAATCCGACAGTTGCAGCCAATCGAAACGCTGCCACATATTCGTTCGGTCGCACCACCCACCCACCGCCCGCAAACCCTGACTTTTATTATATACATAGATAGATAGATTATGATTTTCTATGGGTGAGCAGATGATGAATGGTAGATAACATATGTTCTGTATATCAAAAACTAGAGTGGATAGAGGAAAAGTGGCATTATTTTTTCAATTTTTATTTATTTATTTATTGTGTCAGGAGCAAACCAAAACAGTTGTATTGCATTAAAAACAAACAAACAAACAAAACACAAAGTTTGCAGACTTGACCTTCTATTAAATGTCCTTGACCAGTAGCTGGCCACTTGGAGTGCCTCTGGTGTTGCTGTAGTACAAACTGTGCCTTGTATATAGGATAATCCTCAATAAATCCGGAGTAAATCCGCAAGGTTCGGAGTCTACCATGGGAAGTAATTGCCCAGTTGCGCTGGTGGGAAAACAAGTAAGAGATACCCTTCTGTGCATAAAATCCGTAATACCGCCGTCTAGATAGTTGTATCCAATGGAAGGAAAAACGTGGATAAACTGTCCTTTTTTAGTAGATTAAACTTTGGGTACTCCTCAATGGAAAATGCAAAAACATCTGGCTGTTGAGTTGACAGTTTTTACTACTCTGGGAATCCGAGGAGGACTATCTTAAAGCGGACTATTTGGATTATACCATCGAACTCTATGAGGGTATAGATTGCATTGGACGATATACATAACTGAGTCAGTTGGCTGGTAGGATCCCATTGGGGATAGTTATGTGATTGTTTTGATATTATGTCATGATTCCTTTCGTGTGTGTTATGTTTTGGATACAATTTATTGAATACAATTGAATACATTTGAATATATTTCTATAAGATTATTGACTCCCTATAGGATTCGAGTGCTTGTAGCAGCAACCCCCGTTTTTGGTTTTTACTATACAGTACAAGGGTTTCACAAGACCAGTCGCTCTCAATGCAATGACGTAGTAACAATGAGGCTGCAGACTATATTTTATCACTTGTGGACCACTGGTAGTCCATGAACCACAGATTGGGAACCACTGACCTAGAAGAAAGATACCTTGCTCCGTCTCTCTTCCTCTTCTGAATTCATTGAGTGGAAACTAATATTGCACTTTTAATTGTGTTGCAGAAGTTAAAATAAAGGTTGAAGGGCTAAAGCATAATTGAAGAGATAAAAACAGGAGCATTTCAAAGGCGATGGGAATGTGAGAAGACAGAGGAGTCATAGAAACTGTTCTTGAAACATTGGGAGAGTTGGACAGTATGCAAGCATTTCAAAAGCTGTATTAAATTTTGTTTACGATATTTTCTGGCATATAAGACTACTTTTTAATCCAAGAAAATCTTCTCAAAAGTCAGGAGTCGTCTTATATGCGGGAGTCGTATAATAGAGCGGGTGCTGAAACTTCCAATCCGGATTGGAGAATCTGTGGTTGCCGCATATGGTGGGGGGAGCCCAAAAATGGCTGTGGCCATGTCCCTGCCATAAGCAGTGACTGTATGAAAGCATTAAGGGTGACGCTGTACAAGTACGGTAGAAGAAAATCCATTCATCAGAATTCGTGGACTTAATGCAGTCCACGAATTGACGGGGCGCCTCACCAGGAAGGTGTAAGTGAAGGGCGGAGCAAGCTGCAGGCGTCCGGGGTGCCCAGGGTATGGAAAAAGGGATAGAGTGGCTCTGGGCCCAGAAAAACACACCTCTTCTACCTGTCTGGCCCGCCCTTGTATCCTATTACCGTACCTCCTCCCCTGCCTCTCAAATCTCGCTCCTGAAGACTGCAGTGAAGCGGTGCAGATGCGCATGTGCGAGATCTGAGAGGCAGAGAAGGAGGTACAGTAATAGGAAAATTACCATAATGAAATAAAATCTGATGCTTTAAAAAAATTTTATTTGGTGTGCGTTGGAAGAGGGGTAGTCTTATACAGCGAGTATATCCCAAACTCTACATTTTAACTGGAAAACTTGGGGGGTCGTCTTATACGCGTAGTCGCCTTATATGGTAAACTAGCTGTACCCGGGACGCGTTGCTGTGCCCTATTTAGGAGATGCAAGAAAGTCTGAGTATGTAAGGGTTGGAATTGATGTTACTTATGGTCTTGGTGGGGTCATGGCTGTGTCATTGTGGGTTGTTCTGGTGGGTGGGATGTTGAAGTCCTGTGGAGTTGTCGGTGTATGGTGTTGCTGGCGTTCTGCAGAGCTTGTGGATATGCAATGTTTTTTGTCTTTCCGGGAGGTTTATTTGCTAAAAACCTTCCTTGCCTGAGGCCTATTTTTGTTGCCAAATTTGGTGTTTCTGCCTTGGATGGTTTCTCTGCCTAGGACGGTCGTTCCATGACGGGACCTCCTTTATATAATAGATACAGCTTTGTGTGATTTTCTATTTTGTTGCACTTTTTAATTTTGGTTTCATATGCCACAATATCTTTACTCTTCTGGTGCTGGTTTTATTTTGGTTTTGATTCATGAACTCTCTGATCATTGTTTGCATTGTATACAGCTTTTTCTTTCCAATATATTGAATGCTGCCCAGAGAGCTCAAGTTGTTAAGACAACCTGAAACAAAAAACGAAATACACAACAAAAATAAACAGACTTGCCCTACGATGTTTTCCCAACAAGGTATGTTTTCTTAAAGCCTGTTGGTTGGAACAAGTTCCTATGAAATTGGAGGAATCAACTAAATGTGTGTTTTTGTAGTTGTGTACTTCCAAGTAAGTTTTGACTTACAGCAACCTTATTATTTATTGTTTATTTATTTACGGCATTTGTAGCCCACCTTTCTCAGCCTTGCAGCGACTCAAAGCGGCTCACAGGGCAAATTATAACAGAGTTTTCTGGAGCTGAGAGTTTATGAGTCAACCAAGGTTGTTCAGTGTTTCCATGTCTGAACAGGGATTTACACCGTAGCCTTCAGAGTCCTAGACCAATGTTCAAACCACTACACTACACTGGATGAAAGACAGAGTGCAGAAAGGTATTTAGAGAGTCATGTTTGAAACAACCAGGATGTCTGGAAATGCTGAAACTTTGCTCAAGTCATTGGTATGAAACCAAGTCACTGGTATGAAACCAGTACAAGTTGAGTATCAGTATTGAAGCCACAGTAACACAATGAGTTAAACCCTTGTGCCGGCTGGACCTGAAAGTTGGGTGCGGACCTGAAGGTTCCCAGTTCGAATCCGTGAGATGAGGTGAGCTCCCGCCTATCAGTTCTAGCTTGTGGTGAGAGAAACCTCCCCGCAGGATGGTAGCACAACTAGGTGTTCTTGGGCAACGTTTCTGTAGACAAAGTTTTTCTTAGTCTGAATCTACTCCTCTCCCTTTTACTGGGCTGACTTGCAAACCAGGCCCGGATTACCCATAAGGTCACCCCAGGCCATCGCCTTAAGTGGCACTTGGGGGAGCGGATCTGGACCCGCAATTTTTTTTAAAAAAATCCCCAAAAAAATTCAAAAAAAATTTGAAATTTTTTTTAAAAGGCGCATGCGTGGGACGGTGCATGCGTGGGGTGGCGCATACATGGGGCGGCGCAAGCGCCATCCACGCCGCCCCCTCCCTTTGCTCTGTTCCCCTCGGCTCTGCTTTAGGAGGGAGGATCGGCTCCGCCCCTGACTCCGCCCCTCCTTGCCCCCGGCTCTGCCCCCGCCTCCTCTTTGGCACAGAGCCGATCCTCCCTCCCTCCTAAAGCCGGCCTGAAAAGGGTGATTTTGGGCGCATGGCGACTTTAGGAGGGAGGGAGGGAGGAGCAGCCGTAGGGAGGCCCCGCATCGGCTCCGGGGGTGGGGCTTTCCTTCCTCCTCGTGCCGGCGAGGAGGTGGGGGCGGAGTGGGGCAGAGCCGGGGGCAGGGAGGGGCAGAGCTGGGGGCGGGGAGAGGCGGAGCCGGGGGGGGGGAGGGGCGGGGAGGGGCGGAGAGGGCCGGAGGCAGACCCTTTGGCCTTGGGCGGCAAAAGGACCTGATCCGGGCCTTTTGCAAACAACTTTTACAGACAGTTGAAAAACATAATCCACCAAGAAGGAGAGTATAATGAAGGGAGGAGAATTGGCTTAAGGCATTGTTTGATAGCTTATACTCATAGGGCAATAGGTTGCTGAACTTTGAAAACTTGCCCATTGCAATCTTAAAGATTTCTGCATCCGGCTGTTTTGCAAATATGTTAAGTTACATACCCTGCATAGTACATTACTGCTGACTTAAGGAAACCCCATGAGTTGCAGAAGATTAAAAGTAAAAAAAACACTAAGTGATGGTTTTGCTAGTTCCTTCCTCTGAGATATAACCCACAGCACATGGGATTCCTTAAGGGTTTCCCATCCAAGTCAGGGCTGCCTCTGCCTCAGCCAGGTTCTGGTGCCTTGAGATTATTTATTTACTTTATTTATATTCTGCTCTTCTCACCCCGAAGGGGACTCAGAGCGGATTACAGCTACACATACTTAACATACGTAACACACATACAGTATAGACGAACAGAGGCAAACTCTGGCCACCACAGGGAGCTGATGTACTCCTCATCTCTCAGCGTTCCCAGCGTGCCTTGTTGTTTCTTCCGCATTCCTCAGCGTTCCTGGAGTTCTTTAATGGCCTCATAATTCAGGCAAAATTTGCCTCCCCACTTAATGTGCTACCTTTATCTCCTACTTGACAGGTGCAACTGTCTTTTGGGCTGCAAAGGTCGACAGCAGGCTACACTTAAAGGTCGAGCACCCACCTCGACCAGGGCAGGCCTCGAACTCATGACCTACTGGTCAGAGAGATCTTATGCAGCTGACACGTAGCCAGCTGCACCACATTCCCGGTGTCCATGCTGACATTGGTAAATGGAAATGGTTGTTTGGGGCAAGTAGAAGACTCAAATGGGGTACTATGTTGCTTGGCTTTTAAAAAAATTTCATGTCAGGAGCGACTTGAGAAACTGCAAGTCGCTTCTGGTGTAAGAGAATTGGCCATCTGCAATTGGCCATCTGCCCAGTGGATGCCCGGATGTTTCATTTTTTTTAATATACATATACTTTTTATTGGTTTGCAAAGTAATAAAAGACACAGACGTAGCAACATGAGCTGCGTGAAATACAATACAATACAACATCAAAACCCCCTCCCCCATGACCCCCGACTAACACAAGAAAACAGACAATGAGTACTTCCTACTCTCTCTACTTCCCCTGTTGTATGTCCAGTATTTGTCTCAAAGATAAAGAAATATATGCACAATGAAACTACGTGATGTCTTATTTCACCAAATTGAACCTCCTCTGGGTGGACCAGGTGGGATATACAATTTTTTATACATATACACTCAAGTATACTGTTTATGGATCGATCGTCCATTTCGGTTTAGATTTGTCCATATATGTTATTATGGGAGACCAGTCCGTCTTTATTCTGTGTATCTCCTCTGATAAGGCAAACGAGAGTGAGTCCATGTTCATTATATCCACGAGTTTCTTTCTCCAATCAGCTAACCCCGGGATATCATTGTCCTTCCATCTCTTCGCATACGTCATCCTCGCAGCTGTTATACAATATACAAAGAGTTTTTCTTTATTTTCTTCTAGTTCATAATCAATTAAGCCTAGTAACAAAAATTCAGGTTTGTACTCTAAATTAAATTCCAACATATTTTTTATCTCCACGTGGATCCCTTTCCAGAATTTCCTCGCTTTGTGACAGTTCCACCACATGTGAAAGAAACACCCAATTTCCTTTTTACATTTCCAGCATTTGTTGCTAATACCCTCCTTATATTTGGCCAATCTTGCCGGTGTTAGATACCACCGGTGGAACATCTTCATTCCATTTTCCTTCAGGTCGTATGCATACGTGTACTTGCAGTGTTTGTTCCACATTTTTTCCCAGAGGTTTAGAGGGATTGTGTGACCTATGTCTTGGGCCCACTGGATCATGCATGCCTTGACTCTTTCCTCCTCCTCCTGTTTCATGTTTACCATCCTTGTGGGGGGCTTCTCTCATGTCCCGGCACGGGGAGCTGGAGCTGACAGAGGGAGCTCAATCTGCTCTCTCCGGATTCGAACTGCTGGCACCCATTGGGCCACCAAGGGCTCCCGTTGGTTGGCTTCCATTGCTTGAATGGCTTATGAGTTCACTACATTATTGAGATTACAGTAGTGAATGATAGAATGGGGAAGAACGATGAGGGGAATCCACCTTTCTCAATTGGTAAGAGTCAAAACAAAGCACAGGCTCAGGAGAGGCTGAAGAAATGTGTAAACAAGACTGAGCTATCACAATGGTTCTCAACCTGTGGTCTGGGGACTTCCCGCAATGTCCTCACAGGGGATCCAGATCCGATTAAATTATTATATTATTAGTGTTGATACTATAATTTTACATTTTATGGAATCATTATAATCAAAATATTATAATAGGAGTGGGCGCATAAACGGTTATTCCCTTCTCTCTAAATTTGAAGAATCTTCATGAGTCCTTCAGTGAAGTCTTGGGTTCCATGGCAACAAAAAGTATTTAAAATAGGGTCTGTGGTGAAGAAGACATTGAGAACCTAGGCAAAGCTCCATTACCATATCTTAGGCCTGATCAGTCCCCTTTCTCTTTACCTCGGAATACAGGTTTAGGGTCTTAAGGCAGGGGTCAGGAACCTTTTTGACTCAGAGAGCCATAAAAGTAAAATATTTGGAAATTTATTTCAGTGAGAGCCATATAATATATATAATATATTTTAAGACTGACTTCAACTCAATGTGAGTATATATGTACATCATACTATGAGAAAAGGATTCCCCCGGCAGCATGACGGAACACTTCAGACCTGGCTCTGCAAAAGGCATGCTCAGAACTCTGGGAAGGAAGAGAAGACGGAAGGAAGGAAGGGGGAAAGGAAGGAAGGAAGAGGAAATAAAGGAGGGAGGGGAAGAGGAAGAAAGAAAATAAGAATGAACTATGGAAAAGGAAGAAAAGAAAAGTAGGAGAGAGACAAGGAGGGGGAAAGAAAGAAGGAAATGGGAAGTGAGGAAAGGAAAGGGTGAGGAAAAGAAAAGAAAGGGAGTGAGAAAAATTTTTTTTTGTTTTATTGCCTGTTTTTATGCCTATCGGCTCTTGTAAGCCACCGCGAGCCCCAGGGAGTCGGCGGCATAGAAGCCCGAATAATAAATAAATAAATAAATAAATAAATAAATAAAATAATGAAAAGAAGAAAAGAAAGAAGGGGAGAGAGAGGGAAGTGAAAAGAAAGGAAGGAGAAGGAAAGGAAGACTTGGGAAAAAGAATAGAAGAGGAAGGAAGGAAGGAAGGAAGGAAGGAAGGAAGGAAGGAAGGAAGGAAGGAAGGGGGAGGAGGGCGCAGGGCTAAGGCAGAGTTTGGTGTTGACGTCGGTGAGGCAGTCCCTCTGGAAGGCATCAAAGAGGCCGTGGCTCTTGAGCTGCCCAAAGAGGAGGGCGATGAGCTGGGCGTCCCCTGGGGGCAGCGAGACCGGGTCCACGGCGGCAGGGCCAGGCCCGTCTCCACTGCCTCCCCGGAGGCCCGTGGCGGAGGAGGAAGAGGAAGACGAGAACAAAGCGCCACTGCTGCCACCGCCAGGCTCTGCCATCCCTGGCAAAGAGGCGCAGGGGGCCCGAGCAGCGGGGGGATGAGGAAGAGGTGGCGATGGTGACGCGGAAGTGGCAGTCGCGGTACATTTGCGTCACTCCTCCCCACTGCATGCTGGGAAACTGAGGCTCGAGCTGCTCT
>JARBWK010001606.1:0-18210 GCA_030556195.1 Anolis apletophallus | reverse complement strand
GTGGCACACAGAGCCCCATTCTGCTGTGAGCTACCTCAGATGGGCTCCCGAGCTACTAGTCAATCGCGATCGACTTCCTAAGCCTTGATGTATGGGAAGAACTCTTTTCCTCTGGGTGGATCTCTCATGTCTGGGTGGATAAGAACATAAGAACATAAGAAGAGCCATGCTGAATCGGGCCTCAGCCCATCTAGTCCAGCATTCTGTGTCACACAGTGGCCCACTAGTTGTACACAGGGATCTCTAGCAGAAGGGAGGCAAAACCTCACCTGCTCCCGACCCCCACAACCAGTACCCGGGAAATCCTGCCTGCCTCCATCAACACAGAGGTGGCACTTGGATGTCCATTTCAGTAACTACTGATTCCCTTGGTATCCATGAATCTGTTCAATCCTGCCTTGAAGCTGTCCAGGCTGACCGCTGTCACAACCTCCTCTGGAAGTGAGTTCCATAACCCAATGACCCTCTGGGTGAAGAAATATTTCCCTTTATTAGTCCTAATTTTCCTACCCTTGAGCTTCAGGAGTGCCCCTAGTCCTAGTGTTGGGTGACAGAGAAAATATTTTTTTCTTTATTCACCTTTTCTATCCCATGCATGATTTTATACACTTCGATCAAGTCACCTCTTAAACACCGTCTTTCAAGGCTGAAAAGACCAAGGCGTTGCAACCTGGTTTTCATAAGGGAGCCGCTCCATCCCTTGGGTCATTCTTGTTGCCCTTTTCTGTACCTTTCCAGTTCCGTTATATCCTTCTTAAGGTGCGGAGACCAGAATTGTACACAGTACTCCAAATGTGGCCTTACCATAGATTTGTAGAGAGGTAATACAACATTTGCCGACCTATTTTCGATTCCCTTCCTGATCATGCCTAGCATAGAATTTGCTTTTTCACTGTTGCTGCGCACTGGGTTGACATCTTCATTGAGCTGTCCACCAAAACCCCAAGATCCCTTTCCTGGTTTGTCTCGGAAAGCTTTGACCCCATCAATTGGTAGGTGTAGTTGGGGTTCTTTGCCCCGATGTGCATGACTTCACACTTGTTTAGGTTAAAATGCATTTGCCACTTTGTTGCCCATTCACTCAATTTCGAGAGATCTTTCTGGAGCTCTTTACAATCAGTTTCATTTTTAACTCCCCTGAACAATTTAGTGTCATCTGCAAACGTTGCTACCTCAGAATTCACCCTCTACATCCAGATCATTAATGAATAAATTAAAAAGTAACGGACCCAAAACTGAACCTTGGGTACGCCACTTCTCACCTCTTTCCACCCAGAGAAATGTCCGTTTATTACCACCTTTGTTTCCTAAGTAGTTTAGCTAGGTTCCAATCCAGGACAAGACCTGTCCCCTGAGTCCATGGCTGGAGAGCTTATTTAGGAGCCTTTGGTGAGGATCTCTCATTGCAGCTCTTCTGATGCTTGTGGTGGAGTATCAATTGGCCTATAGAACCTAGTTGTTAAAAATGTATCAGGACAATTAGCACAGGTAGTTAATAGTCTTAATTAGGTTGGCGAATTGCATCGCCAGTCAGCCGCCATTTCCAACACAGGTTATTATAGGTTGCGGGTCTTTGATGCTGCTCTCTGCAAAATCACTCAGCTTTACTCTTTGATATTCTTCCTTTGGATCAGGAAAGCATCCCATCATGCCACAGGATGATGCCAAAAGCCATTTTGGCTAGCGTGACTCGGGCGTCGGAGCCCTCCGCTGGGACGGGATCCTGGAGGACCCGTGGCCGAGGAGGAGGCTATGGAAATACAGGCTGAACAGGAGGAAGCGCTATGGGGGAATACATCCAGCAGAACCTACCGCCCGAGCCCTCCTTTTTCGCCCTCAAGAATTTGCCTCAGCTTTGTAAAGTGGCACAAAACAGCCAGCATACCTTAGGCAAGAGCGAATCCTCCTCTGCAAGTGCTTCCAATGGGCAGCAGAAGCCAAAAGAAACCGAGTCCTAGGCTCGCATCCAAAATTGCAATTTGCATTACTACCAAAATTATTCTCAGGAAATGGTGTGAGATCTTCCTTGCGCTTCTATTTTGGGTTTTTTAAAAAGCCATGGCACGAGTCTTTTGATGTGATGATTGAGACGGGTTCTTGAAGCTGATGTGAATCTTAAATACTATTTATTTACAAAATTCTGTATAGCGTTTCGATGGCACAGATCTAGACAAAGGAAAATAGTACAAATATGCTGAAGGGTTGGTAGTTTGTTACGTGACGAACAAGACCTTAATATTCAAACAGAAATGGCTTCTACCGAATGTGGTAGTGGTCAGATACTACCTCCTTACTAACAATATACACCCTTCTATTGAGGGACCTCCCATAATAGCCAAGGGGGTCTATATCATTTGTATTGAAACATGAGGCTTACTTCATTCTCAAAATTCTGTTTCCTCTTGTGGTGTATTTTGATTTTTTTAAATTTAATTTGATTTTTTTGTGACATGTTTAGAACCAGTTTTGGATGTCCGGAGTAATAAAATGCCACCACTTGAATTCCAACTCTTAAATTTAATAAAATTTCACATCCATACTCAAAATAAAGATAGTAGTATCAATGGTGTAGCGGGAATCGTCTGTCACACATTGAGCCAACAATGTGATGCGGCGGGGAAAAAAGGCAATGGGATTTTGGCCTGCATCAATAGGAGTCTAGTGTCTAGATCAGTGTTTCCCAACCAGTGTGCCGTGAGCGAGCATCAGGTGTGCCGTGGGAAATTGGAGATAGAAGAGAGAGAGAGAGAGAGAGAGAGAGCCCTCCTGTCCTACCGGGAAGCCCTACCCGGGGCTCGATCCCTTCCCTGAGTCCCGCAAACACAGCGTCTACTCACCACTTGCCTTCTTGGGCTTCCTCCTCCCCTCCGCTCCTTCCTTGGCCCGGAAGGGTTTGAGCCGAAGGCGGGGATTGTGTCAGGCAGAAAGAGCCGCGGGAGAGAGAAGATCCTGGGATGGGACTTCCCGGGTCCCCGGCTGCCTGGGGCAGATCTACACTGTAGCATTCATGCAGTGAGGCACCCCTTGGTCTTCCAGGGCTCAAGGCTGGGAATCATAGGTTTGTAGTTTGGGAGGCTCAGGATGGTGTCAAACTACCACTCCCGTGATTCCCTCGCACTCACCAAGGCGGGTCAAGGGGCGTTCGGGACACAGGGTTGAGGCACCTTTAAGCAGGGTTTGCTCACAGGGTTTGCTCACTTAAGGCAGGCGTGGGCCAACTTGGGCCCTCCCTCCTGGTGTTTTGGCCTACAACTCCCACCATTCATTCCCTCCCTCTCTCTCTCCCTCTCTCTCTCTCTCTCTCCCTCTCTATCTCTCTCTCTCCCCCCCTCTCTCTATCTATCTATCTATATATAAGCTGTATAAATTTATTAGCTGTCCCGCACCAACCTTCCCTCCCTCTTTCACTCCTTCCCTCCCTCTTTTTCTTTTCCTTCTTTCCCTTTTTCTTTCTTCCTTCTCTACCTGTTTCTTTACCCCCTTTCTTTGCTCTTTGGTTCCATTCTTCCTTCTCTCTTCCCCTTCCTTCCCTCTTTCCTTTCTTCCCCCTTTTCTTCTTTCCCTTTTTCTTTCTTCCTTCTCTACCTGTTTCTTTCCCCCCTTTCTTTCCTCTTTGGTTCCATTCTTCCTTCTCTCTTCCCTTCCTTCCCTCCCTTTTCCTTCCTTCCCCTTTTCTTCTTTCTTTCTTTTTCTTTCTTCCTTCTCTACCTGTTTCTTTACCCCCTTTCTTTGCTCTTTGGTTCCATTCTTCCTTCTCTCTTCCCTTCCTTCCCTCTTTCCTTCCTTCCCCCTTTTCTTCTTTCCCTTTTTCTTTCTTCCTTCTCTACCTGTTTCTTTACCCCCTTTCTTTGCTCTTTGGTTCCATTCTTCCTTCTCTCTTCCCTTCCTTCCCTCTTTCCTTTCTTCCCCCTTTTCTTCTTTCCCTTTTTCTTTCTTCCTTCTCTACCTGTTTCTTTCCCCCCTTTCTTTCCTCTTTGGTTCCATTCTTCCTTCTCTCTTCCCTTCCTTCCCTCTTCCTTCCTTCCCCTTTTCTTCCTTCCCTTTTTCTTTCTTCCTTCTCTACCTGTTTCTTTCCACCCTTTCTTTGCTCTTTGGTTCCATTCTTCCTTCTCTCTTCCCTTCCTTCCCTCTTTCCTTCCTTCCTTCCCCTTTCTACCTGTTTTTTCTTTCTTCCTTCTCTACCTGTTACTTTCCCCCTTTCTTTGCTCTTTGGTTCCATTCTTCCTTCTCTCTTCCCTTCCTTCCCTCTTTCCTTTCTTCCCCCTTTTCTTCTTTTTCTTTTTTCTTCCCTTCTCTACCTATTTCTTTCCCCCCTTTCTTTCCTCTTTGGTTCCATTCTTCCTTCTCTCTTCCCTTCCTTCCCTCTTTCCTTCCTTCCCCCTTTTCTTCTTTCCCTTTTTCTTTCTTCCTTCTCTACCTGTTTCTTTACCCCCTTTCTTTGCTCTTTGGTTCCATTCTTCCTTCTCTCTTCCCTTCCTTCCCTCTTTTTCTTTTCCTTCTTCTTTCCCTTTTTCTTTCTTCCTTCTCTACCTATTTCTTTCCCCCCTTTCTTTCCTCTTTGGTTCCATTCTTCCTTCTCTCTTCCTTCCTTCCCTCTTTCCTTCCTTCCCCCTTTTCTTCTTTCCCTTTTTCTTTCTTCCTTCTCTACCTGTTTCTTTCCCCCTTTCTTTCCTCTTTGGTTCCATTCTTCCTTCTCTCTTCCCTTCCTTCCCTCTTTCCTTCCTTCCCCCTTTTCTTCTTTCCCTTTTTCTTTCTTCCTTCTCTACCTGTTTCTTTCCTCCCTTTCTTTCCTCTTTGGTTCCATTCTTCCTTCTCTCTTTCCTTTCTTCCCCCTTTTCTTTCTTCTTTCCCTTTTTCTTTCTTCCTTCTCTACCTGTTTCTTTCCTCCCTTTCTTTGCTCTTTGGTTCCATTCTTCCTTCTCTCTTCCCTTCCTTCCCTCTTTTTCTTTTCCTTCTTTCACTTTTTCTTTCTTCCTTCTCTACCTGTTTCTTTCTCCCCTTTCTTTGCTCTTTGGTTCCATTCTTCCTTCTCTCTTCCCTTCCTTCCCTCCCTCTTTCCTTTCTTCCCTCTTTTTCTTTTCCTTTCCCTTTTTCTTTCTTCCTTCTCTACCTGTTTCTTTCCCCCCCTTTCTTTGCTTCCATTCTTCCTTCTCTCTTCCCTTCCTTCCCTCCCTCTTTCCTTTCTTCCCCCTTTTCTTTCTTTCCCTTTTTCTTTCTTCCTTCTCTACCTGTTTCTTTCCTCCCTTTCTTTCCTCTTTGGTTCCATTCTTCCTTCTCTCTTCCCTTCCTTCCTTCCTTCCTTCCTTCCTTCCCTCCTTCCTTCCTTCCTTCCTTCCTTCCTTCCTTCCTTCCTTCCTTCCTATTGATGCATAAGAACACAGAGAGAGACTGACATCTGTTAAGCAAGACCTTCGTGTGTGTCTTTCTGCCATTCCTGCCAGGATATCTATGTTGTGTTCATCGAAACAGGCCCAGGTTTCACACTGAGTGTATAAATACATTTAAGAACATATTAACTATATGTATTACAGTGTTAGAGTGTCATTTTGTGTCATTTTGGTTGATGGTGTGCCCCAGGATGTTGTAAATGTAAAAAATGTGCCGCGGCTCAAAAAAAGTTGAAAAACACTGGTCTAGATCCAGGGAAGTCATGCTCCCCGTGCTCTATTCTGCCTTGGTCAGACCACACCTGGAATATCGTGTCCCATTCTGGGCATCACAGTTGAAGGGAGATGTTGACTCTTAGCTGGAGTGTATCTAGAGGAAGAGGGCTTCTTGGCAGACTGGGGTTGGACTGGATGGCCCTTGAGGTCCAACTCTAGGATTCTAGGATTCTATGTTGTCCAAGGAGTGACCAAGAATGCCACACACTTTTCTGCAACGATAATTTATTAGATAACAAGAATAAAATTAAAAGTAACTTGTGGGGAAAGGAAACGACCCCAAAGACGTGGCATGAGGCCATTGAGAACTTCCCGAGAACACAGCAACACTTCAGCTTTCAATCATGTAATCATATCCTTTTTCAAAAAAAATCTCTTGTCTTCAAAATACATAGAAAGATATTTAAGGTCACTCAGTTATACAATAAAGAGAGGAAAGGGCAGGGGTGGATTAAAAAAAATACCCTATTCAAAGCTTGTCTTGATCAAAAGTGGGGAGGGGGGAGCCCCTCAGTTATGCCCAAGCCCGGATTACCCATAAGGCCACCCTAGGCCATGGCCTAGGGCGGCAGCCATGGGGAGGCGGCAGGTCCGGACCCCCCAAATTTATTTATTTTTAATTAAATTTTAAGTTCGATCTTCAGGCGCTTGCTTCTGCGCCTGCGCAGTGAAGGAAGGAGGGGCGGGGCCGACGCGAGCGACGAACAGGCGGAGGGAAGCCACGTCAGACGCCCTAGGGACGGGACTTCCCCCACCTGTTTGTCACTCGCGTGGCGGGCTCCTTCAGTGTAGGAAGGAGGGGCGGGGCCGACGCTAGCGACGAACAGGCGGAGGGAAGCCACGTCAGACGCCCTAGGGACAAGACTTCCCCCCGCCTGTTTGTCGCTCGCGTGGGCGCGGCTCCTTCAGTGAAGGAAGGAGGGGCGGGGCCGACGCGAGCGACGAACAGGCGGAGGGAAGCCACGTCAGACGCCCTAGGGACGGGACTTCCCCCCGCCTGTTTGTCGCTCGCGCGGGCGCGGCTCCTTCAGTGAAGGAAGGAGGGGCGGGGCCGACGCGAGCGAGGAGGCGGCGGAGGAAGCCACATCAGACACTCTAGGGGCGGGATTTCCCCCCCTGTTTGTCGCTCATGCGGGCGCGGCTCCTTCAGTGAAGGAAGGAGGCGCGGGGCGCGGCGACAAACAGGCGGAGGAAGCCATCAGACGCCCTAGGGGCGGGACTTCCCCGCCTGTTTGTCGTCGCGTGGCGCAGCTCCTTGGTGAAGGAAGGAGGGGCGGGGCGGGAGCGACGAACAGGCGGAGGGAAGCCACGTCAGACGCCCTAGGGACAAGACTTCCCCCCGCCTGTTTGTCGCTCGCGTGGGCGCAGCTCCTGCGGTGAAGGAAGGAGGGGCGGGCGGCAGCCGGCGAACAGGCGGAGGGAAGCCACGTCAGACGCCCTAGGGACGGGACTTCCCCCCGCCTGTTTGTCACTCGCGCAGGCGCGGCTCCTTCAGTGAAGGAAGGAGGGGCGGGCCGATGCGGCGAGGAGGAGGCGGAGGGAAGTCCGCCGCCCTAGGGCGTCTGACGTGGCCCTTCCGCCTGTTTGTCGCTCGTGTCGGCCCGCCCCTCCTTCCTTCACTGATGGAAGGAGGGCGCCCGTGCGAGCATTGAACAGGCGGGGAACCCACGTCAGACGCCCTAGGGCCAGGGCGGGATTTCCCTCCGCGTGTCCGTTGCTCGCGGGCGCCGCTCCTTCCTTCAGTGAAGGGGCTGGGTGACGTCAGCGCGGCGAGGAGGAGGAGGCGGAGCGAAGTCCCGCCCCTAGGGCCTCTGATACGGCCGGCTCCCGCTTCATCGCCGCCGCCTGACGTCACCCAGCCCCGCCCGACATAGCGTTCCTGGGTGCTGCAGCGGCTGCCCGGGATTCCTTCCTCCCTCCTCCTCCGAGAAGGGAGAGGAAGGAAGGGAAGTTCCCGGGTGGCCACTGCGGCACCCAGGAACATGGCGGAAGACGCCGCGCTGCTCGTGCACGCCTGCAAGCGGCCCCGCCCCCAGGGGCAGCGCTTCTAGAGTGTGGCCTAGGGCGCCACAAACCGTTAATCCGGGCCTGGTTATACCTGCTCCATTCCTACCAAAGAAACTTGTAGATGCTTCAGATGTGAAGGATCGGGGGCCCTTCCACACAACCCTATATCCCAGAATATCAGGAAAATCCCATGTTATCTGAGTGTTATGTGTTAGTTTCCTCTCATCCTGGAATCAGGTTTGGTTTTTTTTTCATGTTAGGAGGGACTTGACAAACTTCAAGTCGCTTCTGGTGTGAGAGAATTGGCCGTCTGCAAAGACGTTGCCCAGGAGACACTCAGATGTTTAACCATCCTGTGGGAGGCTTCTCTCGTGTCCCTGCATAGGAAGCTGGAGCTGACAGATGGGAGCTCACCCCGCTCCCCAGATTTGAACCGCCGACCTTTCGGCCAGCAGTCCTGCCGGCACAAGGGTTTAACCTGGAATCAGGACTTTATTTAATATTTGGAAAAACCCAAAACACAATGCAGGTTAGAGTTGTCAAAGCCCCCCTCATTACAAGGGATGTCCTTTATTTCAGGGTGAACGTTTGCCACTCACAGGACTGATGGGTGTCCCTCATCAGTGATTGAACAAGATGCCAAAAAATCCTTTATTTCGGGGGTTGGCCCTTCACTATCTATGAATCTGGACAATGTAAGCCGCTGTGGCGCAATGGGTTAAACCCTTGGGCCAGCTGGACTGCTGACCTGAAGGTCGCTGGTTTGAATCCACGAGACAGGGTGAGCTCCTGTCTGTCAGCTCTAGCTTGCGGGGACATGAGAGAAGCCTCCCACAGGATGGTAAAACATCTGAGTGTCCCTGGGCAACGTCCTTGCGGGCGGCCAATTCTCTCACACCAGAAGCAACTTGAAGTTTGTCAGGTCGCTCCTATATTCCCTCCTGTACAGACCCTCAAGAATTCGGCAACGTAACCCTGCCTCATTTTCACTTACATTAAAAACGGTAACCAATGTCACTCTTTCATTCTTTGCCCAGCGGGATGCTGAAGTCTCTTCATTACAGACTGCTATACAGTAGAGTCTCGCTTATCCGGCATTCCGTCTTATCCGACACTCCCCTTTTCCTCCAGTCCCTTCAAGGCATGAGGGTTTTGTGTAGGAAGTTTGACCCATTCCTATCATTGGTGGGGTGCAAGGGGCTCTTTGTAGGTGAACTATAAATCCCAGCAACTACAACTCCCAATTGTCAAGATCTATTTTCCCCAAACTCCTCCAGTGTTCACATTTGGGTATATTGAGGATTCGTGTCAAGTGTGGTCCAGATCCATCCTTGTTGAGTCTATAGTGCTCTCTGGATGTAGGTGAACTACAACTCCCAAACTCAAGGTCAATGCCCACCAAACCCTTCCAGTATTTGCTGTTGGTCATGGGAATTTTGAGTGCCAAGTTTGTTTCAATTCCATTGTTGGTGAGTTCAGAATGCTCTTTGATTGTAGGTGAACTATAAATTCCAGCAACTACAACTACCAATTGTCAAGATCTATTTTCCCCAAACTCCTCCAGTGTTCACATTTGGGTATATTGAGGATTCGTGTCAAGTGTGGTCCTGATCCATCCTTGTTGAGTCTATAGTGCTCTCTGGATGTAGGTGAACTACAACTCCCAAACTCAAGGTCAATGCCCACCAAACCCTTCCAGTATTTGCTGTTGGTCTTGGGAATTTTGAGTGCCAAGTTTGTTTCAATTCCATTGTTGGTGAGTTCAGAATGCTCTTTGATTGTAGGTGAACTATAAATTCCAGCAACTACAACTCCCAATTGTCAAGATCTATTTTCCCCAAACTCCTCCAGTGTTCACATTTGGGTATATTGAGGATTCGTGTCAAGTGTGGTCCAGATCCATCCTTGTTGAGTCTATAGTGCTCTCTGGATGTAGGTGAACTACAACTCCCAAACTCAAGGTCAATGCCCACCAAACCCTTCCAGTATTTGCTGTTGGTCATGGGAATTTTGAGTGCCAAGTTTGTTTCAATTCCATTGTTGGTGAGTTCAGAATGCTCTTTGATTGTAGGTGAACTATAAATTCCAGAAACTACAACTTCCAAATGACAAAATCAACCCCGCACTCCACACACAAATACAGTTATGAAGTAGCAATGAAAATAATGTTATGGTTAGGGGTCATCACAACATGAGGAACTGTATTAAGGGGTCGCAGTATTAGGAAGGTTGAGAAACACAGCCTTAACCCTTTGATTTGCTCTAACTTATATTAAGTACAATAGAGTCTCGCTTATCCGACCTAGGACCGCAGATAAGAGGACCCGTGCCTGGCGAGTGTCAGGTAACCTTAATGCGCCAGGACAGAGAAACATTCACCAGGCTGAAGACAAGTCAATAAAAAGCGTCCTCCCCAAATCTCCATTCCCAATAATTCCCGCGGTTCCCTCCAACTACCGCCCAGTGTCGAACTTGTCGTACCTGGAAAGGTGGTTGAGAGGGCAGTAATGGAGCAACTGCAGTCCTTCTTAGATGGGGCCAGCGTATTTGAGGGACCGTCTCACCCCATATTGCCCTCCGAGATCACTTCGGTCTGAGGACTCCAATCTCCTGGAGATACCTTCAGCTAAACTCGCAAGGCTGACTGCTACCCGCCGGAGGGCGTTCTCTGTCATAGCACCTACGCTGTGGAACGCCCTCCCGGCCGGAACTCGGGCTATGAAGGACTTGCTCCCGTTTAGACGGGCCTGTAAAACATACCTGTTTAAGCAGGCCTTTGGTGAGTAAGTCCTGCCCATGCCCCGCCATCTATTCGTTCTTCTGAGGATGATGTGCTGTTCATTGTGTTAACTGTGTTATTAATTACTGTACTGCTGTTGTTTTTAATTGTTTTTAACTGCTTATTGCCTGTATTTTACTGTGCCCTTCGGCTCCTGTAAGCCGCCGCGAGCCTCAGGGAGTCGGCGGCATAGAAGCCCGAATAATAAATAAATAAATAAATAAATAAATGATGCAACGTGGCTAGACCCCTTCCAGTCCGGCTTCCGTTCAGGGCACGGGACGGAGACGGTCCTGGTCTCCATCACAGACCAACTCCGCTGCCAGCTTGACCAAGGCGGGTCTGCGCTGCTCGTGTTATTGGACCTCACGGCAGCGTTTGACACGGTCGACCACAATCTATTGATCCACCGCCTGGCTGTGGCTGGAGTGAGGGGGACTGCCCTTAAATGGCTGACCTCCTTCCTCCGCCAGCGGTCTCAGCGTGTGAGGAGGGGCGAGGTGGTCTCCGAGGGCTCCCCATTAGTTTGCGGAGTTTCTCAGGGGGCCATTCTCTCCCCTCTGTTATTTAACATCTACATGCAGCCGCTTGCACAGCTGGTGCGGAGTTATGGGCTGGTCTGCCACCAGTACGCTGATGACACCCAGCTCATCCTGAGGATGGGGGGCAGGCCAGAGTCCGTCCCCGATAATNTCCAGCATTGCCTCGAAGCCGTTACTGGATGGCTGCGAGCCAGTAGGTTGAGGGTGAATCCGGTGAAGACGGAGATCTTGTGGCTGGGCCGCCCGGGCGGGGTGGGTGCCCGGCTTCCGACCCTGGATGGGGCGGCGCTGCACCCAGCGCCGTCTGTGAAGAGCCTGGGTGTCCATCTGGACTCCCAGCTGTCCATGGAGGCCCAGGTCTCTGCGGCCAGCAAGGCTGCTTTTTCCACCTCCGCCAGGCAAGGAGGCTGGCCCCTACCTCTCCCGAGCGACCTAGCCGCGGTGATCCAAGCCACGGTCATCTCGAGGCTAGATTACTGTAACGCGCTCTACGTTGGCCTTCCTATGTCGTCGATCCGGAAGCTCAGGCTGGTGCAGAACGCTGCCGCCCGGCTCCTGTCTGGGGCTCCAGGAGGCTGCCGTACAACACCAATCTTGCAGGACCTGCACTGGCTGCCTATTGAGCACCGGATCGCCTTCAAAGTGTTGGTTCTTACCTTTAAGGCCTTATACGGCCTGGGGCCAGCGTATCTGAGGGACCGTCTTACTCCATATTGCCCGTCGAGATCACTACGGTCTGAGGATGCCAACCTCTTGGAGGTACCATCTATAAAGTCGGCGTATTTGACATCTACCCGCCGGAGGGCGTTCTCTGTTATAGCCCCCACGCTATGGAACGCCCTCCCGGCCGAAACCAGGGCCTTGAGGGACCTACTCCCGTTTAGACGGGCCTGCAAAACCTACCTGTTTAGGCAGGCCTTCGGTGAGTAGCCCGTGCGCCCCCCTGCTTCATGTTGCTGCATCTGCTGCTGTTATGGTTTAATGTTATGGTTGTAATGCTATTGTTTTAATGCTATTGTTGCTGTTTTTAATCTGTTTCGTTTTTAACCCTTTGTTGTATGTATTGGCTCTTGTGAGCCGCCGCGAGCCCCTGGGAGTCGGCGGCATAGAAGCCCCAATAATAAATAAATAAATAAATAAATTCTCCCTCCTTCCCTCTGGGATTTCCCTTCCGCATCCGGGCACTTCCTGCTGGACCCCTCTAATCCCAAGATGTTGCCTTGCTTTAACACTTTGAGTCCCTGTCGTTAGTATTCTAGGTCAGTGTTTCCCAACCGTTGAGCGATCAGCTAGTGTGCCGCGAGAAAACCTCTCCTCCCCTTCTTCCCCCTCCGAGGTTTTCCCGCGGCACACCAGCAGATCAGGACCTAGAGAGGCAGGGGAGGCTCAGGAGGGGAGGGTCCGGGCGACGCTCTTTTCCTCCTCTGGAAGTGAGCCCACAGGATAGAGTATATCCTGTGGACTCACTTCCCGAGGAGGAGGAGGCGGGAACCTGGGCACCTCGCGGAGCCTTTCGCCCGGGCCCTGCTTGGGAGCCGAGTTTGTCCGACTCGCGTCTTCCGCCAAGCCCTGCGAAAGACTGACTGACTGACTTTATTATTTCTGAGTCGCCCTCCACGTTCGTGCTCCGGGCGACTTACACACAACAAATTCCACAATTAAAATAGAGTATTTAAAACTAGATTAAAATATTCAGTGGTCAAATGCAGGGGCCAGGCTGGGTCTTTGAGTTCCTGGTTCTGCATTAGCCATGGGCTTTCCTAAATAGCCAGGTCTTCAGGGCGGTCAGGAACTGGGGCAGGTCGAGGGAGGCTCTCTGGTCCGGTGGCATCGAGTTCCAAAGAACGGGGGCCACAACGGAGAACGATCTCCGCCTCGTGGTCTCCAGGTGGGCCTCTTTCAAGCCTGGTACGTGAAGAAGGTTCTTGTTTGCTGGCCGCGGGGTCCTTGAGCAAGCAGGCATCAACAGGCGGTCTTTTAGCTATGTTGGGCCCCGGCCCGTAGGGGCTTTGAAAGCCAAGGTCAAGGTCTTGTGTAAGGCCCTATACTCAATGGGCAGCCAGTGCAGGCGCTGCAGAGATGGTGTAATGTGGCATCTCATCGATGTTCCTGTGAGGAGCCTGGCGGCCGCGTTCTACACATTCTCGAGGCTGTGGGTTAGTGACCGGGGTAGACCTACATACAAAGCGTTACAGTAATCCAGCCTTGATGTAACCGTGGCATGGATTACTGTAGCTAGCGCTTCCGTCGGAAGATAGGGCGCCAATTGTCTCACTTGGCGCAGGTGGAAGAAGGCCCTTTTGCTCGTGGAGGCAACCTGGGCCTCCATCGACCATTTGGAGTCCAGGATAACACCAAGGCTTTTTACCGAGGGGGACGGAATCAGCGGTTCCCCTTCAAAGGGGGGCAGCGAGAAAGGTGGTTCTGGGCGGCCCGGCCATAAGATCTCTGTCTTTGATGGATTTATTTTAAGTTTGTGGGCGCGGAGCCATTTTGTCACTGCTTCTAGGCCTCGAGTGAAGTTTTCGGGCACCGAAGTTGCGCCAGGCTCCAGTTTCAGTAGGAGCTGGGTGTCATCGGCATATTGGTAGCACCCTAGGCCGAAGCTCCGGGCTATACCAGCCAACGGCCGAACATAGATGTTAAACAGCGTTGGTGATAATATGGCGCCTTGGGGCACTCCGCACTCGAGGAGAGATTTCCTAGATGTTTGGCCTAGCCATTCAACTCGCTGGCTACGTCCGCGCAGGAAGGAGCTAAGCCAAGCTAAAGCTGTTCCTTGTATCCCTATGGCGGCAAGTTGTCGTATCAGCAGATCATGGTCCACCGTGTCGAATGTGGCGGTAAGGTCCAGCAATACCAGAACTACTGAGCCTCCCTTGTCTAGTTGGCAGCTGATATCGTCCGAGATGGCCACCAGGACGGTCTCGGTCCCGTGCCCGGGGCGGAACCCTGATTGAAAGGGGTCCAAGCCCTCTGATGTCTCAAGGAAGTTTTGTAGCTGGGTTGCTGCCGCGCAGAGCCTGTTCCCTCCGCTTGTGAGGGAGACCTGGGGAAACGGAGGAAATCTCGGGGCCTGGCTGCTTCCAAACCGTGGTTTGAAAGCAGCCAGGCCCTGAGAGGCATCTCCTCAATTTCCCCAAGTCCCTCTGCTTGTGAGGGAGTCCTGGGGAAACAGAGCAAATCACGGGGCCTGGCTGCTTCCAAACTGCAAACCAAGAGAACGGCTCCCTGCAGGGCCCCGCTCCTCCCCCTCCTCTTAGGTGCGCGTGAAACCGCTCTCGGCCTCCCTCCGGCTCCCTGTCTATTTCCCCCAAACTCCATCTGCGTTCACATTTGGGCATATTGAGTATTCATGCCAAGTTCGGTCCTGATCCAACATTGTTTGAGTCCACAGTGCTCTCTGGATATAGGTGAACTACAACTCCAAAACTCAAGGTCAATGCCCACCAAACTCTTATAGTATTTTCTCTTGGTTATGGGAGTTGTGTGTGGGAAGTTTGATTCCATTCCATCATTGGTGGAGTTACAAGTGCTCTTTGATTGCGGGTGAACTATAACACCCAGCAACTACAACTCCCAAATGACAAAATCAATTTCTTGACTGATGGTCCCTCCTTGGGTTAGTATGAGTATGTTTTGTGCCAGGATATCTATGCTGTGTTCATCAAAGTAGGCCCAGGTTTCACACTGAGTGTATAAATACATTTAAAAACATATTAACTATATGTATTACTGTGGTAGAGTGTCAATTTGGTTGGTGGTGTGCCCCGGGATTTTTTAGGGCCACCCTGACGAAGAGAGGATCGAAACGGGTCGGTAACCGGAGAAGGATTTACCCGTAGGTGGACTACCCAGCGATTACCACATACGGAGTGGAATCTTACGCATTGGAACTCACGACTACTTACGGACACCCAGGAATTACGTCCTTCATTCCTTTTGAATTTTTTTTTTTGGGCCAACGGGCCGTGGAATACAAATTTATTTGACCATTTGGTCTGGAAGATAATTATACAGATACAACGCAAAGGAATTGAACTATAGAACTGAGTTGCTTTACTCATTGAAGGGCTACGGACAGTATTGTGAGTGACTTGGGTATTTTCATTTTGTTTGTGCGCCGTCTATATGTAACGAATACTTTTGTGTTATAGATATTGATGATACAGTGCTTATATGCAAGCCTAATACAATTGGTTATATTTGAACAGTAGGAGACTCCCTATTATCTGACATTTTTGTTTATCTGACGTTTTGGCGGCCCGTTTATGTCGGATAATAAAACTACTGTTGTTTCGAACAGAACAGTCACTCCTTCTGAAGGAATGTTTTACCCACTGGCAAAGAACTCCCCCCTGTAAACCTTCCTCAATCAGACAGCAAACATGTCCCTTCATATACATCGAAGCAACTCCTCTTTAACTCCAAAGCGAAAAGCATAAGGGTTGGCCCTAAATGCTGCTTACATCAGAAAATCCCGAAGCACTTTCCATTCTGGCTCGGATACAACCGCCAAAAGGGATCACTTGTGGTGAGGAATGGGATCCCAAACCCCTTTCTTCTTTGTACAGATGCCTTTTGGGTTCAAAGAATGTTACTGCTCGTTTCTCCGGGGACAAAACGGCACGTAACACACCCAACCGCTCGAGTCTCGGAGTAGTTCAGTTGCACCCTGGCGCTGAGGGCGAAAAGGCCGTGTTTGCACAGTATATATCGGAAACTAGATTAGTTTCGGCTGAAGGCGGTAGCCACCCTGTACCTGGTACCTCTACAAAAGCTAGCTTCTTAAGAGCAAAAGGACTATTGATCCCAATCAATAAACAAACGCGAAACCATTTGACCTGAAACCAACTCGATCCTCGCACACAGACCATGGCAAAATCCCTCTCAACGCTTACCATTAATCACATTTGCAAGAGCGATCTCAACTAAAGTCACACAACCATTCTGGGTTCCTTGCTTGTCGCAGGCGGAACCTTGGGCACGAAATGAACCCCCTCTCCTTCAGGCCCAAATTACCCATAAGGCCACCCTAGGCCATGGCCTAGGGGTGCAAGCCAAGGGGGGGGTGCAGTTCACACGGACCCCCCCCCCCCAAATGTTGAAACAAAACCGCAACGCGCGGCATGGAGATGACTCTCTCGGGGGAGGGTGCGGGGGAGGTGGGAATGCCCCCCTCCCCATTGCCCCCGCCCCCTTGTCAGGCCCGGATCATTACCTTTTGCTGCCCTAGGCCACCGTTCGGAATTACCCCCCCCCCCCCAATAGCGCCGCTCTAGTCCTCCTGCTTCTGCTAAGGCAGGGCTGTCCAACTTCTACCGGACCAGGGGCCTAAATTCCTGTCACTGATGACCTGGGGGGCCGAAGGGTCTGCCCCCGCCCCTGGCTCCGCCCCGCCCCTGGCTCCGCCCCCCTTCCCGGCTCCGCCCCCGCCCCGGTGGGATGAGTCTTCCTGAATCTTCACTCGCAAAGTAATGCCGAGAGGGACATACAGACATATATATATATATATATATATATATATATATATATATATAAAGAGTATATAAAACCTCAATTACAAAGGTGAATCTTTAAATTACTACTCATAAGAGGCACCCATACAGTCAAATATAATCTTTTACTGAGATAAAATGCAGGGATAAAATATTAAATTATTTTAATTCAATATTTAATATATTTATTTCCATCCTCCCCTCTCCCCTTATTTTTATTTAATATTAAATATATTTAATTCCATCCTCCCCTCTCCCTTATATCATCTTTAAATATATTTAATTTTATATTTAATATAGGAGGGGAGATGGGGGGGAGGGAATGAGGAGCCCTCTGAGGAGCCCCCTGCTTCGGCCTACCTTTTCCAAACGCGCAGGATCCAGGAGTACCCGGACGGCGAGAGAGGCAACGACGGACTGAGTCGCGTCTGTGGGCCTCAGCGATCCAGTAGTAGAGTAGCCGAAGAGTATCGCGAGAATACGCAATCCACACGGGATTTTGCTGTCAACGCCGGCGTGATCTCGCGTTGACAGCGAAATCCCGTGTGGATTGCGTATTCTCGCAATACTTGCTCCGAACCCGGAGGTAGGTATTTTTTTAAAAAAATTATTATTTATTTTATTTTTCAATTTTTACTTTTAATTAAAAAGCTTAGGGGGCCGTAGGGAAAGGGCTGGGGGGGGCGTATACGGCCCCCGGGCCACCAGTTGGACAGCCCTGTGCTAAGGCATAGCAGAAGCAGGAAAAGTTAGCGCGCCTTGCAGCCAATCAGAGGCGCCTGAGGTGGTGCTTAGCTGCCAAGCGCCGCTCGGGCAACCCCTATTGGCTGCCGCTGCTGCTATTTTTTCCTGCTTCTGCTATGCCTTAGCAGAAGCAGGAATTGGTAGTGCGCAGCGGCAGCCAATTGGGGGGACCAGAGGCGGTGTTTAGCTGCTAAGCACCACCTCAGGCGCCTCTGATTGGCTGCCGCCGCGGCGCTAACTTTTCCTGCTTCTGCTATGCCTTAGCAGAAGCAGGAAAAGGTAGCGCCACGGCGGCAGCCAATCGGACGCCCGAGGCGGAGGGGGTAGAGGGACGCCCCCGGCGCCGCTGCCAGGCATGCGCGGCACTCAGGAACATGGTGGAGGAGGCAGAGGCGCTCGCGCCCTCCTGCTGCGCATGCCCGGCAGCAGCCCCGGGGCCGGGGCTTCCCTCCGACCTTCTCCTCCTCACACCCTACTTTCTTGAGTCAAGGAAGGAGGGTGCGGCGCGAGGGCCTGGGGCCTTCCCTTCCTTCCTCCCCGCACCCTCCTTCCTTGACTCAAGAAAGGAGGGTGCGTCGCGAGGAGGAGGAGGCAGAGGGAAGCCCCGGGGGCAGGGCTTCCCTCCGCCTCCTCGCGCCCTGCTTCCTTGACTCAAGGAAGGAGGGGCACGCGCGCCTGAGGAGGAGGTGGGGGTGTGGTAGAGGTTGGTTTGGGGGCATAATTCCAAAGTGTGGCCTAGGGCAGTGTTTCCCAACCAGTGTGCTGGGGCACACTAGTGTGCCTTGAGCGATCATCAGGTGTGCCGTGGGAAATTGGAACCTCCAGGAAAGGAGGGGGGAGAGTCTAGTGTGTTGAAGTATAAAAACCCTAAGAAACCTACCTCGATAAAGGCACTTCATGTGTGTTCATAGTTGGGCATATTGAGTATTCATGCCAAGTGTGGTCCAGATCCATCATTATTTGAGTAAACAGTGCTC
>JARBWK010001605.1:0-18218 GCA_030556195.1 Anolis apletophallus | reverse complement strand
TGCTGGGGCGAAACATATGCTGGAACGAGATAAGGTTGAGGAATGGGGGCTGGCAATCCCTCTTGCAGCCATGAATGCGCAACGAGGAGAGTTACGCCCGGAACCGCCGAATCCACGATCACGTCCCAAACGAAGTCCTCAAGAGAGGGGGCCCCATTCTGCTTGCAAAAGGGAGTCCCAGGAAAATAAGAACCACTTCAAGTGAAATCAGGCCTGGGAAATAGGGCAGGAATGCCTCATAATGGTATGGAATCAAGCCCTGTTTCCTTATGCAGCAGACTCTATCAGTGAACCCATGGACCCCAAGGGGAGTTGCGGGTGCCAGATAAATGTAGTTTCCGGTTGCTTGAGGTAGGTAAAGGTAAAGGTTTTCCCCTGACATTGACTCTAGTCGTGTCCAACTCTGGGGGTTGGTCGTTATCTCCGTTTCTAAGCCAAAGAGCTGGCATTGCCCATAGACACCTCTGAGGTCATGTGGCCTGCATGACTGCATGGAGCACCGATACCTTCCAGCCGGATGGAGCAGTACCTATTGATCTATTCACATTTGCATGTTTTCGAACTGGTAGGTTGGCAGAAGCTGGGGCTAACAGCGGGAGCTCACCCTGCTCCCCAGGTTACTATTAAATTACTATTAAAAATAGGGCTAAAGCATGCAATGCCCCATATTATACCATAGCATAAACTTTGTATCGATATTCATGACAAAATTAATGTCATGCAACATTTCAACTTTTTCCTATTATTATATAAAGTATTTTATTATATAAAGTATTATTTATTTATTTATTATTTATTATTTATTTATTTATTACTTCATACTTATCTGCCAACACCCCCCCCCCCCCCAACGGCTTGGGGCGGCTCACAGCAATCCACGAAACACAGTTAGCAAACATCATAAAATCACAGTAAAACACCATTAAAATAAAATTACAATTAAAACTGCAGATAAAATTGCAGTGAGCCGCATGTTAGGCAGTTGCAGCAGCGAATGGATGGTGCAGGATGGCAGCGTAAAGGGGAAGCTGTAATTTAGCCCACCCCGAAGGCCTGCTGAAACAGCAGTGTCTTAACCGCTGTCCTAAACGGAAGAAGGCTCCAGGTGGCATGGATGCCGGCGGGCAGTGTGTTCCACAGTGTTGGAGCCACAACAGAGAAAACCCGCCAGCGAGTTGTAGACAGGTGACAAGACTTCACATTTGGGATGACCAGGAAATTTTGCTCTTCAGAGTGCAACGATCTGGTGGGCTGATATGGGACAAGGCGGTCCCACAGGTACACTGGCCCCAGACCATGTAAGGCCTTAAAAGTCAAAACTAACACTTTGAAAGTAATCTGGCATTCTACTGGAAGCCAGTGCAGTTCGCACAGAATTGGCGTGATGTGATGGCCAATCGAGACCCCCCGCTAGGAGTCAAGCTGCAGATTACCGACAAAGGAAGGCCAATGTACAGAGCGTTACAGTAGTCTAGCCTCGAGATGACCGTGGCTTGGACCAATGTGGCTAAGTCGTGCCGGGAAAAATGCCACCCTGCTGACGCTGGAGACGTGAGCCTCCATCGACAACAGGGGGTCTAAGATTACTCCTAAGCTCTTAACAGAAGGTGGCGGACATAGTGTCACGCCGTCCAGGGTCGGAAGCTGAACATCCCTACAGTCCGGATGACCCAGCCACAGGATCTCCGTCTTTGCCGGATTCACCTTCAACTTACTGGCTCGCAGCCATCCAGTAACCTCAAGGCAGCGGTGGAAATTATCGGGTACGGATTCGGGGCTGCCCTCCATCTTCAGGATAAGCTGAGTGTCATCAGCGTACTGAAGACACACCAACCCAAAGCTACGCACCAGCTGGGCAAGTGGTTGGATATAGATGTTAAATAACAGAGGGGAGAGAATAGCCCCCTGGGGGACCCTGCAATGAAGCGGGGAACCCCCGGAGACATCCTCGCCCCTCCTCACTTGTTGTAGCCGGTTCCAAAGGAAGGAGGTCACCCAGTTAAGGGCTGTCCCCCTAACCCCGGCAAGGTGGTGAGTCAATAGATCATAATCAACTGTATCAAACGCTGCTGTGAAGTCCAATAACACGAGCAGCGCCGATCCGCCTTGGTCCAGCTGGCAACGTAGCTCATCCGAGATGGAGACCAGAACCGTTTCCATCCCATGCCCAGAACGGAAGCCGGACTGGAAGGGGTCTAGCCAAGTTGCGTCATCTAGGAAGAATGTCCTTATATAAAGTATTATTTATTCAATATTTCTGCTGCTTGCTTGAGAGTTCTGGTTGCTTAAGTTCTGGTTAACTGAGAGTCTGCTGTAAAACACTTTGCCACTTTGCATGAGCTCTCCAAGAAACCGGCCATATTTTCAGCTCTCCAAGGTGCTGAAAGCGTTGCAGGCAAGTCCAAAGGAGAACTCCAAGATTCTGAATCAAAGGAAAACCCAAAAAGATCTGGAATCTGAAGCTCTTGCCTGCTCTCCAAGGCGTTGAAGCCGAGCCTAGAATAATAATAATAATATATAACTTTATTTATACCCTCCTCTATGGGTCTGAAACATGGGTCACCTATCGCCAACACCTACGGCTCCTTGAACGCTTTCATCAGCGCTGTCTTCGCACAATCCTAAATATACACTGGACCGACTATGTGACGAATGTTGCTGTCCTTGAGCAAGCAGGGATCACCAGCATTGAGGCCATGCTATTGAGAAAGCAGCTGCGCTGGGCAGGGCACAAGGTCTCTAGGATGGAGGACCTCCACCCCCCAAAGATACTACTCTACGGTGAACTTGCCATGGGTCAGCGCAAGAGAGGCGCCCCAAAAAAGAGATATAAGGACTCCCTGAAACAACATCTCAGGCTCGGCCAGATGGATCACCAACAATGGTCCACCCTGGCCTCACATCGGGAGGCATGGAGATGCACTATCCACAATGCTGCGGCCTCTTTCGAGAAGACACCCCGAACGGGTCTCAAAGAGAAACGACAACGTAGAAAGAACAACTTGGAAACAACATCACCCAAGGAGACTTTCTGCTGTGCTTTCTGCAACCGAACTTGCCTATCTCGGATTGGCCTTTTTAGTCATCAACGCACTTGTAAAAAGTGTGGGATGAGTCCATCCTAAGAATCTTCGTTTGCGAAGTAATGCCGAGATATATTTACACCCCGCCATCATCTCTCCGAAGGGACTCGGGGCGCCTTACCTGAGGCCTAGCCTGTCAATACAAATGCAAATACAACAAACCATCAACAAAACAAGCAAGCAAAACAATATAAATAATAGAACAAAAAAAACAATCGTGCAGAAGAGCATTAAAAACACTATGGCAGGGCCAAATGTAATAAATTAAAATAAAAACAAAAACAATGGGCATGAACAGGTGTAGGGTATGTCTAGGCATGGGAGATGTAGGGAGATCAATCCAACGGAAAGATAAAGTGCTTCGGAGGACTTGTAGAGGGAGATTGGTCAGATCGGCAAAATTATTTCCTATTCAGGGAAGGCACGTTGGAACAGCCACTTCTTCAGGCTCCTTCTAAAGACTGCCAAAGTGGGGACTTGTCTGATATCTTTAGGGCGTGACTTCCAGAATCGGGGTGCCACCATAGAGAAGGCCCTCTCCCTCATCCCTACCAGTCGCGCCTACAAGGGGACGGGAGCCGCGAGCAAGGGCTCTTCAGAAGATTATTTATTATTTTATTTATTATTATTATTATTATTATTTGCTTCATTTATATTCCGCCCCTTTCACCCCAAAGGGGACTCAGGGCGGCTCACAACGCACATATACAGGCGAACATTCAATGCCTTAGACCAGTGTTTTTCAACCTTTTTTGAGCCGCGGCACATTTTTTACATTTACAAAACCCTGAGGCACACCACCAACCAAAATGATACAAAATGACACTCTAACACAGTAATACATATAGTTAATATGTTTTCAAATGTATTTATACACTCAGTGTGAAACCTGGGCCTGTTTTGATGAACACAGCATAGATATCCTGGCAGGAATGGTAGAAAGACACACACTTCCCACACAAAACTCCCATAACCAAGAGAAAATACTATAAGAGTTTGGTGGGCATTGACCTTGGGTTTTGGAGTTGTAGTTCACCTATATCCAGAGAGCACTGTGGACTGAAACAATGTTGGATCAGGACCAAACTTGGCATGAATACTCAATATGCCCAAATGTGAACACAGATGGGGAAAATAGACCTTGACATTTGGGAGTTACAGTCTCTGGGATTTATAGTTAACACACAATCAAAGAGCATCCTGAACTCTAGCAACAATGGAATTGAACCAAACTTGGCATATTGAACTCTCATTACCAATAGAAAGTACTGAAAGGGTATTGGATGTTCCAATTTCCCACGGCACACCTGATGATCGCTCACGGCACACTAGTGTGCCACGGCACACTGGTTGGGAAACACTGCCTTAGACATACAACATATATAGACAGACAACGAGCTACACAATTGGTCGAGAGCTCATCCCAACCCGGGCAGGCCTTGAACTCATGACCTTCTGGTCAGTGGAGATCTTATGCAGCTGACTCCCAGCCAGCTGCGTCACAGTCCTGGTGATCGTGTGGGTTTCGTAAACAGAAATGCGGTCACGTAGGTAGGCAGGTCCCAAACCGTTCAGGGCTGTGTAGGTAAGAACCTGCACCTTGAATTGGGACTGGAAGGTGAACGGCAGCCAACGGGCTCCTTAAAGAGGGGTTGACGTTCAGTGAGCAATCTGGCTGCCGCCTGTTGGACCAATTAAAACTTCGGGCCATCTTCAAGGGGAGCCCCACATAGAGTGCATTGCAATAATCCAATCTGGAGGTGACTAAGGTGTGGACCACCATGGCCAGATCCGACTTCACAAGGTAGAACATTTCAATATCTTGATGAAGTCTCCTTTAAAGTACAAAAATAATAATAATCCCTGGGCGGGATGCAGTTATAGTTCTGGATTGCAAGAAGGCCGGCTAATCATATGACAGAAACAATCTTGGTGCCCGAGAAGAACGTGACAACGTGACATCTAGAGATGTTGGCACATGGCTTCCATCCTGATGCTTACCTCTGGGTGTCTGACATTCTGCATCTGTCAAGACAATGAAGGCTGACGGGAGGTTGGAAGAGTTTCAACCAGGGCAGGAGCCAAAACACCCCTTCACCGGAGGAAGGTTCACCTGAAGACGTGCCAAGGATTACACCCTGTAATATGATTTTGGTTCCTGGGTTATAAAGGTCATTTCCTAATTGGTTCTATCATGAAAACATAGGAAAAAAGTTGACTACATTCGCAGGACATCCTGCAACGCATTTGCTCTAGTGCAGGGCTGTCAACTGCCGTTGTAGGTGTTTTGGACTTCAACACCCAGAAATCTAGCCAGTTTACCAGCTGTTAGGATTTCTGGGTGTTGAAGTCCAAAACACCTGCAGGGCCGGCAGTTGGACAGCCCTGCACTAGTGTTTCAATGAATATCTCATCGTCTCAACCAATTCAACCTAGTTTGTGGCAGCCACGAAAACAAAGTTTCTGGAGAAGAGGAACTACTTTCCAAGTAAATATTGCGCAATTAAACAGGAAATAACACTTTCAAACTAGGAACAGATATCTTTCACAAAGTTTGTTACATAGTGTAATTGATCAGATAGTTTGCGGCAGCCAGGGGCGGTCCTACCGGTAGGCAAAGGACGCCGCTGCGTGGGGCGCCATCTGCGTGGGGTGCAGGAAGAGGTTGCTCGGTAAGAGCGCAGGGAGACCCCCAGGGAAGAAGAGGAAGTGCCGAGGAAGCGCGAGGAAGAGGAGGAAGCAGCGCCCACTTGGGGGGGGAGGAAGACTAGGAGCCGGCGCGGGGCCGAAGGTGCGGCAGTAGGAGGTGGAGGCACGGAAGAGGCAACACCCCGCCCTGCAAAGAGGCTGCCCTCTGGCTCTTCCCTTTGGCCCAGCATGGCGCCCCCGATTCCGCCCCTTCTTCTCCCCCAAAATTAAGGCGGATTCCAAGACCCCTATTACGACAGAGGAAGGGGCTCTTTCCCCACCCATACTATTTTGAGGCGGGGGCGCCAAAATAATGTTTGGGGGGGGTGCCAAAATAATGTTCGCTTACCATTTAAAATTACTTGCGGCAGCCACAAAAACAAAGTATCTGGAATATAGTAACTCGTTTCGAAGTCAGTACCGCACAATGAAACAGGAAGTAGCACTTTCAAACCAGGAACAGAACACCTTTCAAATTTTGTGACACGGTGTTATGGGCCACACTGAACAAAAACAAACCTCTACACTTCTGACATACTCAAGTGATACAACCCATTCTACCATCTCAAGACTCTACCATGCCATTATTAAGGATGGAAAGATTCAGCCCATAAGGAAAGACAGAGAGTTGGCGCCCCATATGGTTCCCCTATGTCAGTGTTTCTCAATCTGGGAGGTGTCAGAGGGGTCGCCAAAGACCATCCAAAAGCATTTTTATTTTCTGTTGGTCATGGGGTTTCTGTGTGGGAAGTTTGGCCCAACTCTATCGTTGGTGGGGTTCAGAATGCTCTTTGATTGTAGGTGAACTATAAACCCCAGCAACTACAACTCCCAAATGTCAAGGTCTATTTCCCCCAAACTCCATCAGTGTTCACATTTGGGTATATTGAGTATTCATGCCAAGTTTGGTCCTGATCCAACATTGTTTGAGTCCACAGTGCTCTCTGGATATAGGTGAACTACAATTCCCAAACTCAAGGCCAATGCCCAGCAAACCCTTCCAGTATTTTCTGTTGGTCGTGGGAGTTCTGTATGCCAAGTTTGGTTCCATTCCATCATTGGTGGAGTTCAGAATGCCCTTTGATTGTAGGTGAACTATAAATCCCAGCAACTACAACTCCCAAATGACAAAATCAACCCCACCCCCACCCCACCAGTATTCAAATGTGGGCTTATTCAGTATTTGTGCCAAATTTGGTCCAGTGAATGAAAATACATCCTGCATATCCGATATTTATTTATTTATTTATTGTTCATTTTTATATACCGCTCCTTCCAGCAGGCTTGGGGCGGTTTACATAAAATCAATTAGTAAAACAGCAACTTTTAAATTTAATAACAACAACAATATAAAACAGAGCATAAAAACAACAATCGACATAGGACTCAAGAATTTGGGCAACTTTCTCAGGAGCCATTTAGATTAAAGGCCTGCCTGAAAAGGGTTGTTTTGCAGGCTCTCGGAAACGGAGCCAGTTCCTTAATGGCACGGACTGCATCCGCCATTGAGTTCCATAGCGACGGGGCCGCTATGGAAAAGGCTCTTGATCTGGTTGGAGACAGACGGCAGGAATGAATAGATGGAACTACTAAGAGATTTTGCTCTTCCGAGCGTAGTGATCTCGGGGGAACATATTGGGTAAGGCGGTCCCTCAGATACACCGGCCCTAGACCATACAAGGCCTTAAAGATCAACACCAACTCCTTGAAAACAACCCGGTACTCTATTGGTAGCCAGTGCAGTTGCTGCAGAATAGGTGTCATGTGCTCTCGTGCAGATGCTCCCACCAGCAGTCGCGCAGCAGCATTCTGCACAAGCTTGAGTTTCCGGGTTGATGACAAAGGAAGGCCAATGTAGAGGGCGTTACAGTAGTCCAGTCTCGAGGTGGCCGTTTCCTGGATCACTGTAGCCAGATCGCTCCTGGGCAGGTAGGGAGCCAGCGCCTAGCCTGTCGTAGATGGAAAAACGCGGTCCTGCATACCGTGGAGATTTACGTCTCCATTGATAGCAGCGGGTCCAATTGGACCCCCAGGCTTCTTACTGAAGATGACGGGCTTAAGAGCTTGCCACCCAGGGTAGGCAGCCGGCAACCATCTAACCCAGGGCGACCCAGCCATAGGATCTCCGTCTTCGATGGATTCACCTTCAACCGGCTGGCACGCAGCCATCCAGTCACGGCTTCGAGGCATTGATGGAAACAATCGGGTACGGTGTCCGGCCTGCCATCCATTCTCAGCACCAGCTGGGTGTCATCAGCGTACGGGTGGCACTCCAGACCAAAGTCGCGAACCAGTTGGGCCAGTGGACGCACATAGATATTAAACCAGTGTTTTTCAACCTTTTTTGAGCCACGGCACATTTTTTACATTTACAAAACCCTGAGGCACACCACCAACCAAAATGATACAAAATGACACTCTAACACAGTAATACATATAGTTAATATGTTTTAAAATGTATTTATACACTGAGTGTGAAACCTGGGCCTGCTTCGATGAACACAACATAGATATCCTGGCAGGAATGGTAGAAAGACACCATCTTTCCACACAGAACTCCCATAACCAAGAGAAAATACTATAAGAGTTTGGTGGGCATTGACCTTGGGTTTTGGAGTTGTAGTTCACCTATATCCAGAGAGCACTGTGGACTGAAACAATGTTGGATCAGGACCAAACATGGCATGAATACTCAATATGCCCAAATGTGAACACAGATGGGGAAAATAGACCTTGACATTTGGGAGTTACAGTCTCTGGGATTTATAGTTAACACACAATCAAAGAGCATCCTGAACTCTTGCAACAATGGAATTGAACCAAACTTGGCATATTGAACTCTCATTACCAATAGAAAGTACTGAAAGGGTATTGGATGTTCCAATTTCCCACGGCACACCTGATGATCGCTCACGGCACACTAGTGTGCCATGGCACACTGGTTGGGAAACACTGCATTAAACAATATGTAATCGATCTATCAATTTGCATTACAATTCGTAACAGGAGCAAAACTCTGTTATGAAGTAGCAATGAAAATAATGTTATGGTTGGGGGTCACCACAACATGAGGAACTGTCTCATGTTCCCTATGTGGAACCAGAGATGGTTGCCTTGCCATCTACCACTATCTGCCTGCACAACAAGCACCAGAGCTTCCTAGATTTGGAGGCTGATCTCTTGCAACTGAGAGCATCCTAACCTGTACACCAGGAATGGTCAAGGTATGACCCTTGAGAGCAAGAATAAGGGCGCCTGCGGACTGCATGCAAATTCCCAACTCAAGCCTGATCAAAAATATTTGTTTGTAAAGTAAATTGCTTGCCACTAACATTTTGATGGGGATGTAGGGCATGTGCACCATATGTTTGCCATGAAACCACATATTTAACCTCCGCTTCATTTCCATATGCGTGAGTGTCAGTGTCAAGGTAGTTTAATAGTTGGTCTTTGTATTTTAATATATGGCATTTTAATGGCTTGTGTAATTCAACTGTGTTGCACCCCTCCTTAAGCTGTGCAGGGAGACAGATAACTAATAATAATAATAATAATAATAATAGAACAGGAAGTGATTAAAACCATCCAGAGATAAATAATGGTCCTGCCTGGGAGTCCGTTAAAGCCTCCATGTCTGGGGGCTTTTAAGTAGAGGCTGGATGACCATCCATCTAGAGCAGAACTGCCCAGGAAGTCGATCGCGATCGACCAGTCGATCCCAGGACTGATGGGGCACTTCTCAGAGGGGGCGGAGCCAGACCGCACCAAGCGCCGCCCCCTCCCCGGATTTGGAGCTCCCAGCAGCTCCCCAGGCTTGAGGATGGCAGTGCCAAGCCAGCCTTGTGCTAGCTATGTCATTACCATCTTCAAGCCTGGAGAAGCTGCTGGGAGCTCCAAAGCCAGAGGGGAGGGAGCGGGGCTTGGCACGGCCTGGTTCCACCCCCCCCACCACTGGCTTGGCATTGCCATCCTCAAGCCTGGAGAAGCTGCTGGGAGCTCCAAGGCCAGAGGAGGGAGCGGGGCTTGGCACGGCCTGGTTCCACCCCCCGGCTTCCGCTCTATCAGCAGCTTCTCCAGGCTTGGGGATGGCAGTGCCAAGCCAGCCTTGTGCTAGCTATGTCACCACTGGCTTGGCATTGCCATCCTCAAGCCTGGAGAAGCTGCTGGGAGCTCCAACGCCAGAGGGGAGGGGGCGGGGCTTGGCACGGCCTGGCTCCCACCCCCCCCTGGCTTCCGCTCTATCAGCAGCTTCTCCAGGCTTGAGGATGGCAGTGCCAAGCCAGCCTTGTGCTAGCTATGCCACCACTGGCTTGGCATTGCCATCCTCAAGCCTGGAGAAGCTGCTGGGAGCTCCAAAGCCAGAGGGGAGGGAGTGGGGCTTGGCACGGCCTGGTTCCACCCCACCTCTGGCTTCCACTCTACCAGCAGCTTCTCCAGGCTTGAGGATGGCAGTGCCAAGCCAGCCTTGTGCTAGCTATGCCACCACTGGCTTGGCATTGCCATCCTCAAGCCTGGAGAAGCTGCTGGGAGCTCCAAAGCCAGAGGGGAGGGGGTGGGGCTTGGCGCATCCTGGCTCTGCCCCCCTCTGGCTTCAGCTCTACCAGCAGCTTCTCCAGGCTTGAGGATGGCAGTGCCAAGCCAGTGGTGACATAGCTAGCACAAGGCTGGCTTGGCATTGCCATCCTCAAGCCTGGAGAAGCTGCTGATAGAGCTGAAGTCAGAGGGGGGCGGAGCCAGGCCCCGCCAAGCCCCGCCCCTCCCCTCTCCAGCCTTGAGGAGGTAGGTCGATCTTTCTGACTTGGTTTAACTATAAGTAGCTTGCGTGCTGAAAAAGTGTGGGCACCCCTGACCCAGAGGGTTTTGATTGTGCTTTTCCTGCATGGCAGACGGGGGTTAGAATGTATGGCCCTCTTTGGGGTCCCTTCCAGCTCTAGGCTATTGTTGCTGTTGTTAAACAGAGGTTAGATGGTCATCTGTTGGGAGTGCTTACATGGTGACATCCTGCCTGCAAGAAGGGGGTCAGACTGGATGGCCTTTGGGTTCTCTTCCAGTACTATGATTCTAGGACTTCCAATGCCCAGCAGTCAGCAGAAGTAGTACCAAACTTTCTCAAGAAAGCTGATGCATGGGCCTCCCTCCTGCCAGACCCCGGCTGGAGTTCGCTGGGGACATAAATTAAGGCAGATATGTTCTTAACTGATATGATCTCTGCTTTCCGAGGCCCGAGATCTGAATGACTTATGAGGAGCAGGCCTGGAGGGTGAAGTTAATAAATCTATCTTTGTCTGCATCAAGGCCCCGGCCCCGCCAGAGCTCTGCCGCAAAATGCTAATGCCCGCTCCAGCTCAACGGGTTCCCAGAGAGAGGGGGGGGAAGGCATGCAGAAAATCCCCCCATGGGCCTCTAAGGCAGTGTTTCTCAACCTTCCTAATGCCATGACCCCTTAATACGGTTCTTCATGTTGTGGTGACCCCCAACCATAACATTACTTTTGTTGCTACTCCATAACCGTAGTTTTGCTACTGTTATGCATCGTAACGTCAATATCTGCACCAAATTTGGCACAAATACCTGATACACCCTAATTTTAATAGTAGGTTGGGCGGGATTGATTTTGGTCATTTGGGACTTGTAGTTGCTGGGATTTATAATTTATCTATAATCAAAAAGCATTCTGAACTCCACCAACGATGGAATTGAACCAAACTTGGCACACAGAACTCCCGTGACCAACAGAAAATACTGGAAGGGTTTGGTGGGCATTGTCCTTGAGTTTGGGAGTTGTAGTTCACCTCCATCCAGAGAGCACTGTGGACTCAAACAATGTCATGTTATGTTGTTGTTTGTTTTCTATCCAGAATCACAATGTTGGAAGGAGGCTCACCACTTTAAAGTCCCTAAAACAGGCATGGGGAAACTTTGGCCCTCTGGGTGCTTTGGACTCCAACTCCCACCATTCCTAACAGCCTGAGGCCCTTTCCTGCTTAAGTGGCTGAGGGGAGGGGAGGAAAAGGGCCTGATGCTGCTAGGAATGGTGGGAGTTGGAGTCTAAAACACTTGGAAGGTCCAAGTTTGCCCATGCCAGCTTTCGGCAGAGACCTCTTCCTCCCCCTCCCCCTTCGCGCCCTTACTTCCCCCTCCTGCCCAACACTTACTTTTTCTTCTCCACTCGGGCTCCCTTCTTCCCAGCCTCGCTCTGTTCGATCCGAGGGGGCAGCATGAGCGTGTTCAGGAGGGGAGGGGGGAGGAAGGAAGACGTGACCCGTGCGGGCGCTACTGCGCAGACTTGCCCCACGTCTTCCTCCCTTCCTCCTCCTGAACACGCTCACCCCAGAGCTAAGCGAGGTAAAGCAAGCAGAGCAAGGCAGGTAAGAAGGGAGCCCGAGTGGAGAAGAAAAAGTGTTCGGCAGGAGGGGGAAGAACGGGGATTGGAGGTTCCAATTTCCCACGGCACACCTGATGATCGCTCAGGGCACACTAGTATGCCGCGGCACACTGGTTGGGAAACACTGATCTACAGGTTCATGGACTGGATCCTTTGCATGACACATAGGCCAATTCAAAAAGTATTATTAATATTATTACAGAATCATGGAATCATAGAATCCTTGAATTGGAAGAGACCTCATGGGCCATTCAGTCCAACCCCATTCTGCCAAAAAAAACAGGACAATCGCGTTCAAAGCACCCCTGACAGATGGTCATCCAGCCTCTGCTTAAAAGCCTCAAAGAACGAGCCTCTGGGGCAGAGAGTTCCACTGCTGAACAGCTCTCGCAGTCAGGAAGTTCTTCCTAATGTTCAGGTGGAATCTCCTTTCTTGTAGTTTGAAGCCATTTTTCTCTCCACAAGGGGACTCAAAGTAGTTTTACCTATAGTTGAACTTCGATGTATAATATATCCAAGCTCGCTCCCTCTCTCCCTATTTCTCTCCCTCCATACGCACACACACACAGAGGTAAGGATAAAGGTTATCCCCTGACATTAAGTCCAGTCGTGTCTGGATATGGAACTCTAGTGCCCATCTCCATTTCTAAGCCAAAGAGCTGGCATTGTCCGTAGAGAAACGACAACGCAGAAAGAACTGCAACTTGGAAACAACATCACCCAAGGAGACTTTCTGCTGTGCTTTCTGCAACCGGACTTGCCCATCTCAGATTGGCCTTCTTAGTCATCAACGCGCTTGTAAAAAGCATGGGATGAGTCTTTCCTAAGAATCTTTGTTCACGAAGTAATGCTGAGAGATTATTATTATTATTATTATTGAAAACATTTATATTCCGCCCTTCTTCACTCCGAAAGGGACTCAGGGTATATACGGCACAGCATATATACGGAAAACATTCAATACCGGGACAAGAATTCATATACGCATGCATGAACATTAAAAACATCTCAATAATTAAAGTACACCATTAAAAACCATCTTGGTCATCTTTCCTATCGCTGCTTTATTGCCCTGTCCCGAAAGCTTGGTCCCACAGCCAAGTTTTGACCATCCTTCTGAAGAACAGGAGGGAGTGGGCTGATTTGATCTCACCAGGAAGGGAGTTCCATAGCCAGGAGGCAATCACCGAGAAGGCCCTGTCTCTCATCCCCACCAATCGGCTGGGGCGGGGCGGACCCTACGGCCCCCCAGGTCATCAGTGACCGGAATTCAGGCCCCTGGGCTGGTAGAAGTTGGACAGCCCTGGACTATTTGAAGCTTCTGAGCAGTCTTCAAAGGCAGCCCCATGTAGAGAGCATTGCAGTAGTCTATCCTGGATGTAACGAGAACATGGACCACCATGGCCAAGTCTGACTTCCCATGGTATGGGCGTAGTTTTAATTGCCATGGACTGAGGTTCTGGGTTCTAGCCTACCACTTTTGGACTCTTGCTTGCTGAGGTGTCCCAGCACTTGAGCTGCCCCATGCAGTGGAATCCTGGGAGTTGAGTCTTTGGCAACGTCAAACTACAAATCCCAGGATTCCACCGCGTGGAGCCATGGCAGTCTAAGTGGGGCCAATCTGCCTCCATTCAACAGTGTAGGTGCAGCCTTGCTCCCGGTGTGTCTGCGCGAAGCGAATGCAAAGGAAAGCCATCTTCCCGAGACTTCAATGCGAGCAGACAGCCTTGGCGAGGAGGGGAACTCGGAACAGAAATGTTTGGAGACGCTTCCTTCCGCGTCCACATTTCAACAAATAATCTCGAAGCATCAACAAATATGTCTCTTGCTGCCACTCAGCTGTCTCTTCCGCCGGCTGGGGAAGCATCAATGTCAGCTCTCGGTTAGTGCGGAGCGCGGTTGGAACGTGCCGACCCCAAGAAGAAAGCCTGGAAAGAGCAGTTTGTGAGGGAAATGGCATGTTTTCTCACAAACATGCCCGCAGCTGTTTTTGTTTCTTGCTCTTGCTACTACTAGAAAGTTGTTGGCATTTCTCTCTCTCTCTCTTTCCTTTTTCCTTTTAAGGGATAAGGGATCATGGTATCTCACGGCGTCCTTGGAATCATCTAATTCAGATTTCTTTTAAGGCCGCAAAACAGCGAGTCCGCGAAAAGCGAACCGTGACGTAGTGAGGGAACGCTGCGTTCTGAAAAATTAATGGAGAAGTGCCCCATCCGGCTGGGATCGACCTCCTTCGGTCCTGGGATCGACCAGTCGATCGTGATTGACTTCCTGGGCAGCCCTGGTTTACATCCTTCTTCAATCAATCAAAACGTTATTACGGTCACAGACCAGCACAACGTCCTTCTTGAAATGTTGTATCCAGGGGCGGTCCCACAAGATAGGCCAAGTAGGCGGCCGCCTAGGGCGCCATCTGGGAAGGGGGTGCCATCCTGGCCGCATGGGGCGCCATCCTGGCCCTGCCGATGTTCCTCAGGCAGTGCTGCAGCTGCCTGCTTTTTGACCCCGGCCTTGTGCGCTCCAACGCCGCTTCTGGGCACGCGCGGAGGTTTTTCTTCGGCGTTGAGTATTTATGTCACAGCGGGTAGGCAACAGAAATATAGAAGTTTAATTCCCCATCAGCCCAAAAATTCCAGTCTCTGTTCGAGTGAATAATGAAACTCTCATTCAATTCACAAGGTAAATATATAACTTTGTATTGAATTGTATTTAACAATAACTGGCAAAACATCGAAAAACAACAGCCATCACAGCTACCTTTCTAAACATCCTTTCCTCACAGATATTAAATCCCAACTGACAAATCCCAACTGTCACTTTGTAACTGACATTCCTCAAGGTTCCATTTAGCAGTCTTGAGACAGCGCCATCTGGTGTCAAACATGTCACACTGCAGGTCATCTCAAACTGCGAAAATATATCTTGTGCTGACTCATGAATTGCTATTCAAAATGCAATAATCTGACAGTTTTCACACAGGCGCAGTTGCTCTGGAGCTGAAGTTGAGCGCAGGAGCAACACATGCGCGAAAACCTCTGCGCATGCCCAGTAGCTCCCTTGCGCAGAAGCCTGTAAGCAAAGCACTCCCTATCGGGCAGGCAGGGAGTGCTTCCCTCTCCCTTTGTCTCCCCGCCGTCTGCATTTTGCAGGGAAGGAGAAAAGAACCTCTTCTCTCCCTCCTTCCTTTCTTCGGCTCTACTTCTGTCTAGACCTGAGGGGCCTGAGGCTATGAGGAGTTGTGGGAGTTGGAGGCCAAAACACCTAGAGGGAGGGAGGCGGGCCCAAGTTTGCCCAGGCCGCGCTGCCTGTATTCGACCTCATTTGAACATTTTGGCTGTTTTTCTATTTACATTTACATTGGGATCCTAATTTTGGACTTATGGGAGACTCCTATGGATTATGAGACGGGTGGTAGGTAATATATTCTGATTTTGATGCATTTACATTGCATTTCTTGTTGATTATTATACAGTTCTGCTTAATATTGTCATACAATATAATACAAATACAATATAACAATAGAATAATGATATATTTTATATTACATGTAATATTACAAACAATATTGCAGTATAGTGGTATTGTACAAAAAAGTAATATATAATATTTTATTTTACTTTTATGGGTGTTATTTGAGTTTTATAGGAGTCATGAAAATATTTAGTAGAGGATAATTTTATTTAAATAAATAATTTTATTATTTTATAATAATAATAGAATGTTACATTATATTATAATGTCAATATATTATAATATAATTATATTGTAATGTAGTATAATATAATTATGATATAATATAGTATGAGTATGGTATAATATATTGTATCTACATTGATACAATATAATACTACTAATGGTATTGTGGTATTATAATTGTATATTTGTTTTACATGGGGGGCAGCAAAATAATGTTTTTGGGGGGGGGGACCAAAATAATGTTCGCCTACCATTTAAAATTACCTTAGACCGCCCCTGGTTGTATCCAGAACCAGATGCAATACTGCAGGTGAGGTCTAACGAAAGAAAAAGAGCGCGGGACTTTGATTTGTCTCAATCTAGACCAGTGTTTCTCAACCTTCCTAATGCCGCAACCCCTTAATACAGTTCCTCTTGTTGTGGTGACCCCCCAACCACAACATTATTTTTGTTGCCACTTCATAACTGTCGTTTTCCTACTGTTATGAATCGTAATGTAAATATCTGATATGCAGGATGTATTCTCATTCACTGGACCAAATTTGGTACAAATACCCGATACTCCCAAATTTGAATACTGGTGGAGTTAGGGGGGATTGGTTTTGTCATTTAGGAGTTGTAGTCGCTGGGATTTATAGTTCATCTACAATCAAAGAGCAGTCTGAACTCCACCAATGATGGAATTAAACCAAACTTAATAAAGAACAACAAGCCAGAGGTACTAATGAATAAGGTATTCCAGAAGAATCAAAACAATATATATGCTTTTTATGCGTCTCTTTCTTATATTGTATCTATTAAATAGTGGCGATCTCCTGTCCACCAAAGTATAAGTGGTCTAAGACATATCAAGTTCCACACACATGCGTTCAACACAAGGAGAGTTCTACACAAATATCAATCAAGGTGTTCTACACAATAAAGTTCACCACATCAAGAGTTCTACACAATCTATATATATAAAGGAAGAGTCGCTGTGGAAAGACCGTCCCAAACAGAGAAACCTTACAACGCAGAGACACCAAACTTGCCAACAGAAATAGGCCTCAGACAAGGTACGTTTGCAGCAAAGAAACTTCCCCCCCAAAACCTAAAAGGCCCCCAAAACAACGAGTAAAAAAAACTACATTTGCCAGCATCCTCAGGTGCTGCCAACGACTCTCCCAGCCTCTACATTCTGACAACATGATTGGCTGCCAATAAGGGCGGATTTGCATAACTCCTGTACTGGCCAGCCAACATGAACATTCCGACCCATAATAAACTGTCAGAGGAGGATAAGGCAAAGGGCTGAGGCACAAACACAAACACCCAATTCACTCCCCACAGAAAATTTACACCCCTACAAATCACAGACCACGCCCCCTCACTTAATGGAATGCTGTTTACGCTCTGAATTGACAGTAAGGCTTCATTAACTTGATTCTCCCGACTAGCCCTCAGCTCATTGGACATTGTGTACGGCCTGAATTGACAATAAGGCTTCATTAACTTGCTGTTCCTGACTAGGCCTCAGCTCATGGGACATTGTGTATGGCCTGAATTTACAGTAACCTACCTTGGCACACAGAGCCCCTATGACCCACTCTACATTCTACTACAGTTTGGAGGAGGGTGGACCATGGATTATGGGACTTGAAGTACCTCCATGGATAATGGGATTTGTAGTACTTCAAAACTCATCATTCCCCACAGACCACTGTGTCCAAGAACCAAGACCGATAAAGACCAAACTTGGCAAACAATGCACCCCATGACCCACACTCCATCCGACTGCAGATTAGAGGATGACACACCATGGATAATGGGATTTCAAGTACCTCCACTCACTTCCAAAGTACAACCCTTATATACTCAGACTTCCTCGCATCTCCTAAATAGGGCACAGCAACGCGTGCTGGGTACAGCTAGTATTAGATATACAGCAAAGTGGTCTCTGTCCCAGAGCGTGTGGATATAGTCCAGTATAGGTAGTCTCTATAAGTCCCAGAGAGTCTGTTCCCGAAGGATGTGACGTATCGCTCCTCAAGTGAGGCACTTGTTGTTCTAAATTAAACCAAACTTGGCACACAGAACTCCCACAACCAACAGAAAATACTGGATGGCTTTGGTGGGAATTGACCTTGAGTTTTGGAGTTGTAGTTCGCCCTATATCCAGAGATCACTGCGGACTCAAACAATGTTAGATCTGGACCAAACTTGACACCGCTAGTCAATACGCTCAAATGTGAACACTGGTGAAATTTGGAGGAAATACACCTTGACATTTGGGAGTTGGAGTTTCTGGGAATTATAGTTCACCAATAATCAAAGAGCATTATTTATTTATTTATTTATTTGGATTTATCCATCGCCACTCCCATCTG
>JARBWK010001604.1:0-18224 GCA_030556195.1 Anolis apletophallus | reverse complement strand
CCATAGAGAAAAACGTTACAGAGCGAATAGAATTATTCGTTATTAAAGAAGAAAGAGGCAAAGAAAGATAAAGCGAACAAGGGAATATAGCCAAACCTAAAGTAAGGACAGAAGCGTAGGGACCAAAACGTGGATGAGAAGTAGACGGACAGCGGACGGGGACGAGAAGTAGACGGGCTGCGGACCTGGATGCGAAGCAGACGTAATTGGGAAAGGAAGCAGACGGCAGTAGAAACCCTGAACGACACTAGTAAAGTGGGGCTCAGTTAGATAGGTGCTAGGTGGAAGTGGTTTCACAGGCAAAGGAAAGATGACAACACCGAAGACCAAAGCGGATAAAGACCTAAGAGATATGAAGGGCCAAGTGAGAAGAAATTCTTTACCTGATGAAGGAGGGATAGGAGGCATGAAAGATCTACTGAGGGAGATTCAGAGAGATATTCAGAAAGTGGCAGTGAACCAGGATAAATTACAATCAGAATTCCAAATAGCAACTCAAAAACAGGAAGAACAACAGAGAGCTAACCAGGAAGAACTCCTAACAATGAAAAAAGAATTGAAAGAAGATTGGGCATGCATGAAAAAAGAAGTCACAGAGGCACTGCAAGATATAAAACAGTTAAAGACGGATAAGGTGAAATCGGATAAAATCCAAGGAAGGATGCAAAAACAAATTGAACAATTGGAGAAGAAAAATGAAAAATGGAAAGGATACAGGAAAGATTAGAACAAAGAGATCTCGATTTTCAATTAAGGTTTAGAAACGTGATTGAGGCAGAAAATGAGAATATCAGAGAAATAGTAGTTAAACTTATTGCAAATATCCTGGAGAAGCCCGAGACAGAAATTGAATATGAGGTAGATAAAGTTCACAGAATCCAAACAAATTATGCGAAAAAGAACAAAGTGCCAAGAGATACGATTGTGAACTTCGCAAGAATGAAAATAAAGGAAGAAGTGTGGAGACAAAGTAAAATCAAACCACCAAGATATAAAGATACTAAAGTTCTGATTTTAAAAGAATACTCAATGACAACCCTCAATAGAAGACGTAAATATTTCTTTCTCACGGATGATTTAAAACGCCTCAATATCCGCTTCATTTTTTTTTGGTTTCATAGTTTTTATTGAAGGGTTGTTTTATACATACATTAAGAAGGATATCAGAAAAGAATATAGGCCGAGGCGGGGAATAGAAGGGAAGGAGGGGGAGGGGAACAGTTTGGGACGGGGCAGCTTAGGAAGGGGATAGAGTGCGGTAGGGAGGGGGGTGGGGATAGGGAGAAAAAGGAAAATAGACAGAAACACATAGTTGCTGGCTTCCCGTCGAATCATGAGGTTAATGTAGCTTGAACGTCTTTTCGGATCTGGATGTCAGGTTCGATTTCGCATGAATAGTCAGTTCCCTCCTTCCCTTTCCTCCCTTGTGGGTTTGTAGCTTTGAGCTATTAATTTTCTTTTGGAGGTGCAGATTTCAGGTACGCCAATACTTGCTTCAGTCTGTTCTACTGGCGATAGTTTGGTCTGTAACTATATTTTTTAAGATATCAAGGTCAATCACCTCTTTTAGCCTATTCAACCACTCGTCCAGTTTTGGGGGGCTTTTACTTTTCCAGCCCCTTGCAATTTCTATCCTCGCTGCTGCCGTTGCAAAAAAGAGGATTCTATCCTCATTTTTCCCAATTTCAAAATCTATAATGTTGATTAGATAGTAATCAGGCTTTAAATCATACTTAATTTTTAACATCCTTGTTAGGTGAAGGTGGACCCCTTTCCAAAAAACCTTGATACCCTTGCACGCCCACCAGCAGTGCATAAAGTTGGCCTTCCTCTCCACACTTCCAGCAGCTGTCCTTCACATTCTTATAATAGCATGCTAGTCTCGCTGGGGTATGGTACCAATGATGGAACATCTTATACCAATTGTCTGTTATGTGTGTAAAGCCTGAATATTTTATTTTTATCTTCCAGAGGGCTTCCCATTCTTTGAGTAGGATTGTGTGGCCCAAGTCCTGGGCCCACTTCACCATTGTGCTTTTAATCAACTCCTGTTCCGTGTCCCACTCAAGAAGATTATTGTATATAAGGGATATTGTTTTTCTCAGATTTCATGATCCTGTCCCAATTTGTTGCTTTCACTTCAAAATCCTTTTTAAGTCCTGTTTGAATAGTTCTTTTATCTGCAGATACTGGAACCAACCAAGTTCCATTCCCTGAGCCTGGAGGAAGCTTCAGATGGGAAAAAAATGAAGGGATAATGGTGACATACAAAGGAGAGAAAGTATGGTTGACATCCGAGGAGAAAGCTCAAGACTTCCACCGGAAATTACAAAAGAAGAGAATCCCAAAACCCCACAGAAGTCGGCGGAAAAGGGGAAGAAACCCAAACGGAAAAGATCGAATACCCCAGAAACACAAGGAGCCACTGCCAGTAACATCCCTAAAGAGGATAATCAAACTACAGATAACGACGATGTAGATGAGAGTGAAGAAGGGGAAGTAGAGGATCTAGATGGACAATGTACAGAAGAAATCTAATTATGGCAGAATTTACACAACAATTAAATTGCTATTCGAACAATGTAAACGGCTTGAACTCGCCAAATAAACGGAAATGCTTATTCAAACAATTACGGTCTGGACAATATAATGTAATAGCCCTGCAGGAAGTACACATCAAACACAATCATGAGACCCACTTGGTGAATAAAAAATTGGGTAAAGAATATACATCCCTAGCACAGGAAAAGAAAAGAGGAGTAATCCTATATATAAATGAAAATATTCACTCAGAACTGATCTTTAAGGACCAGGACGGAAGAATGGTGGCGGTAATGATAACTTTAGGTTTTGAAAAATTTTGATATGCAATATATATGCACCAAATACATCCAAAGTAAAGTTCATAGAGCAATTAAGAAGTAACTTAACGAATGTGCACTTTGACCATTTAATGATAATGGGTGACTTTAATGGGGTAGTTGACAGCAAAAAGGATAAATCACAACCAAAAAAGAAAGGCAAATTGCCGGATAGTAATTTACTACCTAGAAGCTTCCTAACATTATTGAAAGACTTTGATTTGGAGGATACGTGGAGACTCCTTAATGGAGAAACAAGAGACTATACATACTATTCTGGACGGCATGAGCGTTGGTCCAGAATAGACATGATATGGACATCTAAGACGCTAATAACTAAAGTAGACAAGATTGAAATACACCCAAGAGACACTTCAGACCATGGAGCAATCGCTATGACACTAAACTATCAAAAGAAGATCCGAAGATGGAGACTAAATGACCACTTAATCAAAACAGAAGAAGATATTAAAAGATATAAAGAAAAGTCGAAGGAATACTTCGACTTAAATGATAAAGGTGAAAGTAAGACACAGATTCTATGGGACGCTTATAAAGCGGTGATGAGGGGTTACCTAATACAACAAAACGCAGTAAAGAACAAAAAGAGAAAAGAGAAAATGGATAAAATAAAAAGCGAAATAGAGAAGAGAGAGAAAATATTAAAAGCCAACCCAACAGATGGTGAGACCAAAAAACAAATAGAGTTTTTAAGAAAGGAAAAACAGAATCTCGAACTGGAATTCCTAGCAAAGCAACTGAAATATGTGAAACAAACCAATTTTGAGGATGCAAATAAAGTGGGAAGGTGGCTGGCAAGGAAGATCAGGAAGAGAAAACAAGCTCAACATATTTCAAAGATATCAGTTGAAGGGAAGAAGATAATAAAAGATAAAGAAATTATGGAACAATTCAAATCCTTCTACCAAAAACTATATACGGAATCGGAAACAAGTGAGCATAAAATAATGGAATACCTAGGTACACAGAAACTGCAGAAGATCACGGACGAACAAAGGGAAGATCTAAATAGAGAAATCACGACGGAAGAAATCAAGAAAGCAATAAAATGTATGAAGAATGACAAAGCTCCAGGACCAGATGGGTACACGGCAGGCTTTTATAAAGCATTGCAGGAAGAGGTACTCCCAACATTAAAGAAAACCATGAATGAAATCCTTAGAACAAAAGAGATACCAGAGACATGGAAAGCTGCCGACATCATATTAATACACAAAGAAGACACGGATCCAGAAAATGTTAAGAACTATCGCCCAATTTCCTTACTTAATACGGATTACAAAATTTTTGCTAATGTGCTCGCGAATAGATTTAAAAAATTCTTAAACGAATGGATAGGAGAAGAGCAGAACGGGTTCCTGCCAAATAGAAATATCAAAGATAATATTCGAACAGTCCTAGATGTTATAGAGTATTATGAGAGTAACCACCAAAAGGAAATGGCCTTTTTGGCAATTGATGCGGAAAAGGCGTTCGATAACCTTAATTGGAACTACTTTAAATTGTTATTTCGAGAAATTGATATTGGCTTCCATTTTCAAAATGCAATAGAAGCAATATATAAAGATCAAAAAGCTAAATTAATGATAAATGGAAGCCTTACAGAAGAATTCAGGATTGAGAAGGGAACACGACAGGGCTGCCCCCTATCTCCCTTAATTTTCATTTTCGCACTGGAAATACTAATTAAGAATATTCGGGAAGACAAAGAATTAAATGGACTCAAGATTGATAAGCAGCAGTATAAAATAAGAGCGTACGCGGACGATTTGATCTGTATTATTGAGGAACCAAGGAGGAACATAAAGAAGTGGATTGAAAAAATCGAGCTCTTCGGAGAAATAGCAGGTTTTAAATTAAATAGGAAAAAGACAATGGTGTTGACTAAGAATGTAACAAAAAGGAACCAGCTTGAATTAGAGGAGAGCTCAGGGCTAAAGGTAGTGTCAAAAATTAAATACCTGGGAATATGGATAACGGCAAGGAATTTACATTTGTTAAAGGATAACTACATGGAAAAATGGAAAGAAGTAAGGAAAGAACTGGAACAATGGAAAAGATTAAATCTATCTCTGCTAAGGCGGGTAGCGGCAGTGAAAATGAATATCTTACCAAAGATGCTCTATTTATTTCAAAACCTCCCAATTATCAGGAACTGGAAAATTTTCAAAGAATGGAATAAGGACATTATGAAATTTATATGGGAAGGAAAAAAACCTAGGATAAAATTCACAATAATGATATCTAAAAAGGAAAAAGGGGGCTTTGGCCTCCCAGATTTGAGGTTATATTATGAAGCTTGTGCGATGATGTGGATTAGAGATTGGGCAAATTTAAGTAAAATAAAGACTCTAACGTTAGAAGGTTTCGATCTGAGGAAAGGCTGGCACTCATACCTTTGGTATGAAGGGACAAAAAAGGAGAAAAATTTTGGGAACCACTTTATCCGCTCATCTTTGATCAAGATTTGGGGGAAGTATAAAAAATTAATGTACTTAAAGACTCCTTTATGGATCTCGCCATTGGAAGCGGATCAGAGAAGGCTTTTAGGCTGGAGGGAATGGCCTAAATACAGCGATCTATTAGAAACAAAAAGAGATGGTACACATGAAATTAAAAGTTATGAGAAGATCAAAAGCCAATTTAAAGATATATCTTGGTTGCACTACTACCAGATCAGGGAATGTTTTAAAAGAGATAACAAGTTAGGCTTTGGTGGGAAAGAGGAGCAATGGGACAAAATATTAAAAGGAGAGAAAAAATTATTTCCAAAATTTACAATATGTTATTAGTGTGGGCAACAGAAAAGGAGGAAATAAAGCAATCTATGATTAGATGGGCGCAGAATGTAGGAAGAACAATACAACTAAATGAATGGGAACGAGTCTGGAAAACCAGACTGAAGTACACGTATGCCTCGGATCTAAAAGAAAACTGGCTTAAGATGCTACATAGGTGGTATATAACTCCTCAAAAAATAAGTATAATGTATAAAAATATGGACAATAAATGCTGGAAATGCAAAACCCATGAAGGGTCATTCTACCATATGTGGTGGACGTGCCCGAAGACAAAACAATTTTGGTTAATGGTACACAAAGAATGTAAGCAGATTTTGGGTTTGGCCTACCCAATGGAACCGGAGTTTTATCTACTCGGACTTCTAGATGAAAATATATTTGACCAAGAAAACACACAAAAATTGTTTATATTTCTCTCGACAGCAGCGAGGATGACATTCGCAAGATACTGGAAGGAAAATTTAATACCAACAAGAGTACAATGGCTACAGAAAGTTATGGACATTAAAGATATGGACGAACTGACCTTTTGGTTGAAAAGGAACGATGGGAAAGGTGTAAAAAGAACAGACTGGGAGGAAGTGCAAAAATACATCGATAAGGAAATATAACCTACCCAGGAAAAGAAGAAATAGAGACAGGCCATAGATGGCAAAAAGGAGGTCGAACTAGACCTAGGAAAGTATGAGTATTTAATATGATGAAAAGGCTGAAAACAAAGTGAATAGAAGGACTTAAATATGGACTAAACGAAACGAAGATGGATGGAAGTCAAATTTTTCCTTTTTTAAAATTTTCTTAACTCCTTTTTTTTTTTTTTTTTCTCTCTCTATACCACCTCTGATGGAGTGATGGACCCCTCACAGGTGTTTTTTCTGATCTTAGTTAGTTATATGTTTTCCTACTTTTCTATGAAACTATGATTGTTCCCCCTCTTTATCTGTTCTTATATACTGAACAAAATAATAAAAATGATTTATAAAAAAAAAAAAGATACAGTAAAGGAACTCGAGACTCCGCCGCCACTCGGGGGGCCCACCTTCGACCGTTTCCACCTGCTGGACGTAGAGGCTGTTGATAAGATCATAGCTGCAGCTAGACCAACTACTTGCTCCCTCGACCCATGCCCCTCCTGGCTAATTAGACCTTGCTGGGAGAGGCTACGAGGCCCTCTGATGAATATTGTCAACTGCTCCCTTGAGCAAGGGGCTTTCCCAGAGGGATTGAAAGAGGCGATGGTGAGTCCGCTACTGAAGAAGCCGAACGTAGACCGCTCGGCTCCCTCCAGTTACCGCCCGGTTTCGAATTTGTCGTTTCTGGGCAAGGTGATTGAGAGGGCAGTAGCGGGACATCTGCAGCAGTTCTTAGATGACACAGCCGGCCTAGACCCCTTCCAGTCCGGCTTCCGTTCGGGGCATGGGACGGGGACTGTGCTGGTCTCCATCACAGACCAGCTGCGCTGCCAATTAGACCAAGGAGGATCAGCTCTGCTCGTGTTATTAGATCTGACGGCAGCTTTTGATACTGTAGACCACGCATTGTTAATCCACCGCTTAACCGTCGCGGGGGTAAGGGGGACGGCCCTTAAATGGGTCTCCTCCTTCTTCCGGGATCGGGGACAGCGGGTGGTGAGGGGGGGGGTCGTCTCTGGGAGACTCCCATTAAATTGTGGGGTCCCCCAGGGAGCGATCCTCTCCCCTCTATTATTTAACATCTACATGCGTCCCTTGGCCTGGTTGGTGCGCAGCTTTGGCTTGGTGTGTCACCAGTACGCTGATGACACCCAGCTGGTGCTGAGGATGGAAGGCCGGCCGGACTCCGTACCGATTCTTTCCAACAATGCCTTGAGGCCGTGACTGAATGGCTACGTTCCAGCCGGTTGAAGGTGAATCCCTCGAAGACGGAGATCTTGTGGCTGGGTCGTCCGGGTGGGGGGGAGTGCCAGTTGCCTATGCTGGATGGCGAGGCATTATGCCCGTCATCGCTAGTAAAAAGCTTAGGGGTCCAATTGGATCCATTGCTGTCCATGGAGACCCAGGTTTCCACGGTCACCAAAATCGCATTTTTCCACCTGGGTCAAGCGAGGCGACTGGCGCCCTACCTCTCTGTGAATGACCTGGCCACAGTGATCCAGGCGACGGTCATCTCGAGACTGGATTACTGTAACGCCCTGTACATTGGCCTACCCTTGGGGTTGATCCGGAAGCTCAAATTAGTGCAGAATGCCGCGGCTCGTCTTCTTGCCGGGGATTCGGCGAGATGCCATATAACACCAATATTGCGACAAGTGCACTGGCTGCCCATTGAGCACCGGATCTCCTTCAAGGTGCTGGTATTAACCTTTAAGGCCTTGCATGGTCTTGGGCCAGTGTATCTAAGGGACCGCCTTTCCCCATACTGTCCCCAGAGATCCCTACCCTCCAGTGAACAAAATCTCCTTAATGTCCCCTCCATTCGACAATATCATCTTTCCTCTACAAGACAAAGGGCATTCTCGGTGGTGGCACCAATGTTGTGGAACGCCCTACCTGAGGAAGTCAGAGGAATCGGAGAACTGTCTTCCTTTCGTCGAGCCTGCAAGACGGCTCTTTTCCGTTTGGCTTTCCCAGCCGAGTGATTGCTTGCTTATTGCCTAGTTACTAGCTTAGAAATATTTTAGTACTGTAACAATTTTAGATTAGTTGGTGTCTATTTGCTGTTTTACACTGTATGTTTTATATTGCTTGCTACATTGCTGTAAACCGCTCCGAGCTTCTAGAGGGAGCGGTCTAGAAGTCGAATAAATAAATAAATAAATAAATGTAGAAATTGAACAAGAAAGAAAACGCGAAATCATACCTTTTGCCACCAAATCATACCTATATACTCCTTACAAGCTGAAATAATCCTACATGTATGCCTTCTATAGCTCAAACTGATTGTGGGAGTGCTAGAATCTCCTGAAGGAAAATTTGCATTGGCATAAAATGCTAAAACTCCCAGAAGGACTCCTCCTTACCCTGCAAGGCTGCAGCCCCATCTCCTTCCTGACTGAACTCCTTCTGCTGGAGGCTCTGGGTGGTGTCTGGTGGACGTTCCTCCGATTCAGAGACATCAGGCTGGACATCAATGCAGTTATTTTGGACAAGGAAGAACACAGAAATTCCATAAGTAGTATGGAGAAATTTTTTTAAAAAAATAGACCTATGTGCAGAAACTGCATGGACTTTTAAAAAATAATAACTTTGAGTTTGAAACAAATGCCACACTCCCACTCTCATCATTTTCAATGTGATATCTGAGGTCAACAAATTAGAGTAGAGGAGTAACTGAGCTCACAGTGGATCTGGAGGTGAGAGCAGGAGGGGCAGAGCAGGTGGGGAAAGAGGCCGAGAGAGCAGAGCCTGGCTTCTCCCTCACATGGGCCCCATCTTGGAAGGAAGGCAGGATGTACGTGTAACCTATCCATCAGTCCCAAGGTGAGTGAAACCAAGAGGAAATGCCTCACCTGTCCTTCCTGCTTCTCGTCCTCTGCCCGACTCAGGAGGAAGCCTTCCGCCAGGGCCACCGCCTGGGAACAGGTCTCTGCCCCACACTCTCGGACCCAGCTGCCCATCTCTGGGGGCAGGATGCTCAGGAACTGCTCCAGGATCACCAGGTCCAGCATCTCCGCCTTGGTGTGTTGCTCCGGCTTCAGCCACTGGCGGCAGAGAGAGTGGAGGCGGCTGCAAACCTCTCTGGGCCCCTCGCCCTCTCGGAAGGAGCACTGCCTGAAGCGCTGGTGCTGTGTGTCGGAGCTAGAAAGGTCCCAGGATGCTGCACTGCTCCCAAGTCCTGCTTCAGGTCCAGGTGAGCTGGGTCTCTCCATGTTGGAACCACTGTTTGTCGAAGAAGCAAACTGGATCCAAGATGCTCTTCCTGGCTCGTCTTTCTAAAAGAATTCTCAGCTCTGCAAAATGCTCAGCAACAATCACGTTTTCTCTGTGAAAGAAAGGCAGAATTAGACAACAAGATTCAAGAAGCTTTTTAGTGGAGAGTAAAAAACCAAGCCCCTTGTTTATTTATTTATTTCAGAGCCAGGTAATGCCGGGCCCTCCTTCCACTGGGGCCTCTGCTTCTCCAGCCTCCAGGCCCACCTGGCCTCCCCTTGAGCTACTGTTCAGCCCCCCCCCCCCCCATTCCACCCAGCTGGTGCCTCCTGATCCAAAGGCTTCCTTGTGAAGAAGAACCCAGAGACTTTGAAATCAACTGAAGTAAAATATTTAGAAATCCAGATAACAAACAGAAACTCTGAATTATTTAAAAACTCAAGGGGGGGGGGACCCAGGCAGGCAGGTGAGTGGGTGGGCAGGGGAAAGCCATGGGCCCCTCTCTGCCTGCCTCTCCCTCCTCCCAAGGAAGGATCCCCCGGATGCTCTGTTGTGCTGAGCCCAATCCCACGTGCACCAGGCCCCCTTTTCTCCAGGGGCGCACGTGGGTCAAGGCCAGGCTCCATCTCCTTTCAAGGAAGGAAGAGAGCTTAGAAAGGGGTTGTCTTCCTTCCTTCTTCTCGGTCAGTGTGTGTGTCTCCGCGTGTGTGGAGGCCAACCTGCGTGTGGAACAGGCCTGGGACCACTCCGGTTGTCCTTCCTGGTGTTTTGGGCTTCGGCCCCTCATTGGCCCTTTGGAGAAGGAATGGGAACAAGACTCCCCAGGAGGAGAGGAAGGAGGAGGAGAGACAGGCTGCAAAGAGGAGGAGGAGGAGGAGGAGAAGGAGTCAGCCAAGGCCTATCTCTAGGACAGGCCACTGGCAAAGAGGAGGGCCTGGGCCCAGGAGAAAGAGGCCAGAGAAAGGAAAGAAAGAAAGAAAGAAAGAAAGAAGGCATGAAGACTCACCGGAAGGAGGAGAGGAAAGAGGAAAAGAGACTGCAAAGAGGAGGAGGAGGAGGAGAGGCCAAAGGGCCCAGTCCCAGCAAGAAGGAAGGGCGAAGGGGAGGGAGCCTGGTTTGGACTCAGAGTGAGAGGATTTGAAATGGTGGGCTGACTGGAGAGAGAGAGATGTGTCAGCAGCCGATTGGCTGAGTGTGCCAGGGCCAGGGTTCTGATTGGCTGCTGCCTCTGGCTGGCTGCTGAGGCAACAGTTCCAACTGCCATTCTGCCCTTTGTGAGGAAACATGGGCTGACTGGAGAGAGAGATGTGTCAGCAGCCGATTTTGTGAGGAAACATGGCTGGCTGAAGCCGGATCCTTTGGAGGCCGGAGGCACGTTGGAGTCGCCCACGTCTTGCCCACAAGAGGGAGATACAGTGTCTGTCCATCCCTTTCTCATTTAAATGCAATCTATTCTATACTGCAGATCTTCTTTCGGTCAACAAGCTCAGCCGCTCAGCGCTTGAACCCACTGGGCCACCGGGAGATCCTGTGGAGAAGGAGAGGCCTTTCCAGCCCAAAGGGTTCTGCAGACCTTCTGTGGCGGCCTGGCCAGGTCCTGAGTGACCAGGAAGGGGATGCTGGGGGAGATTCAGGGCCCAGAGTTCCCCTCTTTGGAAGCCCCTGGAAGCCTCAGGAGGGCCTCGCAACCTATTAACCTATGAACCCCAAAACTGACCCAGGTGGCCTGAATTCTGCCTTTCTTGGCTCCACCTCGGACGTGGGACTCTCTTCTCAGACCCTGGACAAAGCGTCCGCCATGACCTCGTCCTTTCCTCTAATAGGCACGATCTCAAAATTATAATCTTGGAGCATTAAACTCCACCCAATTAACTTACTATTCGTACCCCTGACTTGGTTTAGCCATTTCATAGTAAATGTAAAGGTTTTCCCCTGATATTAAGTCCAGTCATGTCCGACTCTGGGGTGTGGTGCTCATCTCCATTTCTAAGCTGAAGAGCTGGCGTTGTCCGTAGACACCTCCAAAGTCATGTGGCCAGCATGACTGCATGGAGCGCCATTACCTTCCCACCAGAGCGGTACCTATGGATCTACTCACATTTGCATGTTTTCGAACTGCTAGGTTGGCAGAAGCTGGGGCTGACACCGGAAGATTACGCCGCTCCCCGGATTTGAACCTGTGACCTTTCGGTCAACAAGCTCCTACATTTCATAGAATCCTAGAGTTGGAAGAGACCTCGTGGGCCATCCAGTCCAACCCCATTCTGCCAAGAAGCAGGAAAATCGCATTCAAAGCACCCCTGACAGATGGCCATCCAGCCTCTGTTTAAAAGCCTCCAAAGAAGGAGCCTCCACCACACTCCGGGGCAGAGAGTTCCACTGCTGAACAGCTCTCATGGTCAGAAAATCTTTCCTCATGTTCAGGTGGAATCTCCTTTCTTTCCTGTAGTTTGAAGCCATGGCTCCATTGCGTCCTAGTCTCCAGGGCAGCAGAAAACAAGCTTGCTCCCTCCTCCCTAGGACTTCCCCTCACGTATTTATACATGGCTATCATGTCTCCTCTCAGTCCCCTCTTCTGCAGGCTAAACATGCCCAGCTCTTTAAGCCGCTCCTCATAGGGCTTGTTCTCCAGACCCTTGACCATTTTAGTCCCATTTCAGACGGGAGCCCCTCCCCCCAGCACCCACTGCTGCTCTGGGACCAGAGTGAAGAGAGGGGCCAGGAAGACCGTGCCACCTTGTCTCCTGCACTCTGCTAGAAATATATAATATATTGTGTACACATATAATATAATATATATATACAATATAATACTAATAATACCATATTTTAATTATATATGTTATATTATGTGTAATATTACTAATAATATTACAGTATAATGGTACAGTAGGCAGTAGTCTGTGGCAGATCCTGGAACGACTAGGATGTCCCCCCCCCCCATTTCTCAAAATGATTATCCTGTTACATGAGGGCCAGCGCGGTCAAGTCCAGTTTTGTGCATGCGTTGTGTTTTTATTTTGCTTTTTGGCTTTTTAAGTCCCTTCTGCTGTGTTGTTCAGTGTTTTTATGAGTGAGGGTCACTTGTGGGCCTGAGAGGTGTCTTGTGTCCAAATTTGGTGTGAATTCGTCCAGTACATTTTTTATGTTATACAAACAAACATTACATTTTTATTTATATAGATTTATTAACCATATTTATATACCGCCTTTCTCAGCCCGAAGGCGACTCAGGGCGGTTTGCAAAAGGCACAATGCGATGCCTGCAACAACATAAAAACAATTAAAAATATTTAGCATAAGTAACATTAGATATAATAAAATAAAACCGATAAAAGTATAAATCCTCAGCGTCTCATTACTAAAATCGTTACCCAATCGCACTGTCCAGTCGTTCCGAAGATCAGAGTTTGTCTGCTACACTGCATTTGGGAAAGCTTGCTCAAAAAGCCAGGTTTTAACTTTTTTTTGTGGGATGTTAGGAGGGTGGGGGCCGATCTGATATCCCTAGGGGGGCCGTTCCATAGCCGAGGGGCCACCGCTGAGAAGGCCCTGTCCCTCGCTCCTGCCATCCGAATCTGTGAAGAAGGCAGGACCGAGAGCAGGGCCTCCCCAGAAGATCTTAAGGTCCTATATCAGTGTTTCTCAACCTGGGGGTCAGGACCCCTGGGGGGGGGGTCGCAAGGGGATTTCAGAGGGGTTGCCAAAGATCATCACAAAACACATAGGAACCCTTTTGGAAGATAAGGCTGAAGATCTCTCTGCCTGTCCTTCTCTTCCTTTTTGGTGTTGGTGAACTACAACTCCCAGATTCAAAACAGCCCCCCCACCCCACCAGTATTCAACATTGGCCGTGTCAGTCGTGTGTCCTCAGCGTTCAATACTCCTTCTTCCTGAAGAAGGCAAGGCCCAAGATGACCCGAGTGACCAGGGAGACCAGGTGCTGCTCCCACCTCGCCAGGAGGAGTCTCTCCTCTGAACTGACCCTTGGCAGGAACCTTCCCAGGCTGGCCGTTAGCCCCGCCCCTTTCCTGCTGCCGCCTGGAGAGCTGTGTCGCTATGGCAACGCCTGGGCCTCAGGCCTAGTCCCTCCAGTCAGCCAAGGCTTCTCTCTCTCCCAACCTCCATCCACAGGCCTCAGACCCACGTGATGACCACTAGGCCTTTTGTGACAGCCCCCAATCCACGGGGAGTCCAGGCCCTCCCTTCCTCCCTCTTCGGCCCTTTGGAGAAGGAATGGGATGAAGACTCACCGAAAGGAGAGGAAGGAGGAGAAGAGACAGGCTGCAGAGAGGAAGAGGAGGAGGAGGCCAAGGGGCAAACTCTTCTCTTCTGTCCCAGGAAAGGAAGGCGGAAGAGGAGGGAGTTTGGACTCAGAGTGAGAGGATTTGAAATGGTGGGCTGACTGGAGAGAGAGAGAGAGATGTCAGCAGCCGATTGGCTGAGTGTGCCAGGGGCCAGGGTTCTGATTGGCTGCTGCCTCTGGCTGGCTGCTGAGGCCAAGAGTTCCAACTGCCGTTCTGCCCTTTGTGAGGAAACATGGCTGGCTGCCCACGGCCTTGGAGCCTTTTGATCCTTTGGAGGCTGGAGGCACGTTGGAGTCGCCCACGTCTTGCCCACGAGAGGGAGATATAGTGTCCGTCCATCCCTTTCTCATCTAAATGCCATCTATTCTATTCTGTAGTTTCACGTCTTGTCAGGAGAGAGATTTCCACCTTTTAGGAGCAAAGCCTGATGTTGTTCTTGTCTGAGTCCAAAATGGAGCCCATGAACAAGCCCTTCCCTCCATTTTTCCTGACTTGGGTTGTGTTTCTTCTTCCAAAAAACCATTTCCCTCATTTATTTATTTCTAATGTGGATTAAAATACCATGAAGTTTTCAATCTGAAGGTGTGTCTGCTGCCATTATTTATGCATTTATTTAAGTAATATCCTCGATCAGACAGCGGCTGCTATAAAAGAAAAAGCCTTTGCTTCACGTTCACAAAAGAGGGGCCTTGCCTCATCGCCCTCAAAGCCGTGTTCAATTTGCCTGAACACACAACATTGAGCAACTACTCTGCCTTGATCCGACCACACCTGGAATAATACTGTGTCCAGTTCTGGGCACCACAATTGAAGGGAGATGTTGACAAGCTGGAATGTGTCCAGAGGAGGGGCCTGAAAGGATCAAGGGTCTGGAGAACAAGCCCTATGAGGAGCGACTTAAAGAGCTGGGCATGTTTAGCCTCCAGAAGAAAAGGCTGAGAGGAAATATGATAGCCATGTATAAATATGTGAGAGGAAGTCATAGGCTTAACTGCTTCTGTTATGTTGATTGCTGAGCTGGTGGTAGTGTAAACTATCAGTATGTTCATCCAAGCCAGAGTGGTCTCAACTGAGAAGCCAAACTAAGTGCTTTGGCCCACTGACTCTAACAGGCTTCGGCCTACTCACTCTCCTCAGGACGACACTAGCTTTGGCCCACTGACTCTAACAGGCTTCGGCCTACTCACTCTCCTCAGGACGACACTAGCTTTGGCCCACTGACTCTAACAGGCTTCGGCCTACTCACTCTCCTCAGGACGACACTAGCTTTGGCCCACTGACTCTTACAGGCTTCGGCCTACTCACTCTCCTCAGGACGACACTAGCTTTGGCCCACTGACTCTTACAGGCTTCGGCCTACTCACTCTCCTCAGGACGACACTAGCTTTGGCCCACTGACTCTTACAGGCTTCACAGCCTACTCACTCTCCTCAGGACGACACTAGCTTTGGCCCACTGACTCTAACAGGCTTCGGCCTACTCACTCTCCTCAGGACGACACTAGCTTTGGCCCACTGACTCTAACAGGCTTCGGCCTACTCACTCTCCTCAGGACGACACTAGCTTTGGCCCACTGACTCTAACAGGCTTCGGCCTACTCACTCTCCTCAGGACGACACTAGCTTTGGCCCACTGACTCTAACAGGCTTCGGCCTACTCACTCTCCTCAGGACGACACTAGCTTTGGCCCACTGACTCTAACAGGCTTCGGCCTACTCACTCTCCTCAGGACGACACTAGCTTTGGCCCACTGACTCTTACAGGCTTCGGCCTACTCACTCTCCTCAGGACGACACTAGCTTTGGCCCACTGACTCTAACAGGCTTCGGCCTCCACACTCTCCTCAGGACGACACTAGCTTTGGCCCACTGACTCTAACAGGCTTCACTCTCCTCAGGCCTACTCACTCTCCTCAGGACGACACTAGCTTTGGCCCACTGACTCTAACAGGCTTCGGCCTACTCACTCTGCTCAGGACACTGACACACTAGCTTTGGCCCACTGACTCTAACAGGCTTCGGCCTACTCACTCTCCTCAGGACGACACTAGCTTTGGCCCACTGACTCTAACAGGCTTCGGCCTACTCACTCTCCTCAGGACGACACTAGCTTTGGCCCACTGACTCTAACAGGCTTCGGCCTACTCACTCTCCTCAGGACGACACTAGCTTTGGCCCACTGACTCTAACAGGCTTCGGCCTACTCACTCTCCTCAGGACGACACTAGCTTTGGCCCACTGACTCTAACAGGCTTCGGCCTACTCACTCTCCTCAGGACGACACTAGCTTTGGCCCACTGACTCTAACAGGCTTCGGCCTACTCACTCTCCTCAGGACGACACTAGCTTTGGCCCACTGACTCTAACAGGCTTCGGCCTACTAAGTCTTTCAGTGCTTGACTCACACTTTTGTAATCAAAAATACCCAGTTAATAATGAATATTTCTGGCAAAGGCTCCATCACACAACCAAGGAGCACCTTCCTCTGCCAAACAGCTCTTCCTAATATTTCAGTGGGATCTCTGTTCTTGTAGTTTGAATGGGTCGCTCTGTGTCGCAGTCTGTGGGGCAGGAGAAAACAACCTTCCTCCCTTATCTCTCTCTGTGACATCCTTTCAAATGTTGGAATTTGGCTAATATATCACCTCTCAAACTTCTCTTCTCCAAGCCAAACAAGCCCAGCTCCCTCACCTGATCCTCACAGCGTTTGGCTTCCAAACTTTTGACCAACTGTCTTTTTCAGAGGGAACTGGAATGAGAAAAGAAAGGGGGAAGGAAACTCAGTGTCTGGGACCTTGACCAGCTAGGCCTCAACTGCCACATTGCGTTGCAGGCGCCTAGAGGTCCATCAAGATTACACCCAACGTTCAAATCCACGAGTGGCTTCCAAAGCATCTTTGGACTCAAATTCTCGTGAGAGAACAATATTATTAAGGACGCCTTGGTCCGCTTCTGTACATTGTCAGGACCTTTGACGGCCTTTGATGATAACATGCTCAACAGCAGTGCGTGTGAACAAGATCTTGGAAATAAATAAAGAAAGAGAAAGGAAACATTATTATTATTATTATTATTATTATTATTTCTAACCCGCCCTTCTCAACCCCCGAGGGCAGACTCAGGGCGGCTTACACCGGCAACCATTTGATGCCAAGATAATACAAATATAAACAAATATAACAGTTTAAAACAGTAAATAGAACATTAAGTTAAAAACGCATTAAAAACATTGTCACCAATCCATATAGCCAATGCCAGTCCCATTCAACATCTAAAAGTGCTGGTCATGCTTGCTGTCCAAAGGCCTGATCCCAGAACCACGATTTAACCTTCTTTCTGAAAGAAAGGAGGGAAGACGCCGACCTGATCTCTCTGGGGAGCGAGTTTCACAGGCGGGAGGCCACTGCCGAGAAGGCCCCGTCCTCGTCCTCGCCAAGCGCACTTACGAGGCTGGCGGGACTGAGAGGTGGGCGGCCCAGACGATCTTAAACTACGAGGCGTGACGTAGAGGGAGATACGTTTGGACAGGTAAGCTGGGAAGCATGGAAGCAAAGAGCGAAGGAAGGAAGAAAGGAAAGAGGTAGAGAAGGAAAGAAAATAAGGGAAGGAAGGAAAAGGCGGTGAAAGGAGGGAAGGGAGGGAAGGTAGGCGTGGCAGGTACAGCTAGTCCGAACGTATCTCCTTCTACATCTCACCTCAGAGTTTAAGATCTTCTGGGGAGGCCCTGCTCTCGGCCCCGCCTCTGACACAAACGCACTTGGTGGGGACGAGGGACAGGGCCTTCTCGGTAGTGGCCTCCTGCCTGTGAAAGTTCAGAAAGAAGTTGAAAACATGGGTGGGGACCAGGCCTTGGGGTGATTATGCTGAGAATGACAATGACAATGATGACAATGGCTATGGTAATGGACTATGGACAAGCCTGATGGAATCTCCAACCACAGAATTTGGCTAGATTAGGCCACAAAGCTGTTATATTTAAGCATATTTAATTGAATTGACTTAATGTTTTAACTGTATGTAATTATTGGTTTTTATTATGTGTAGATGGAGGCATTGAATCCTTGCCCCTGGAAGCCGCCCTGAGTCCCACCCCCGGGGGGTCGAGAAGGGCGGGGTACAAATATAGAAAATAAATAAAATAAATAAGCCACTCTGAGTCCCCTTCGGGATGAGAAGGGTGGCATATAAATGCCATTAATAAATAAATAAATAGATAGATATCAATATAACAACTGAAGTAAAATGCTTGGAAATCCAGATGACAAATAGAAACTCTGAATTATTAAAAAATTTCTTGGGGGGGGGGGAGAGGAGCCAGGTGAGTGGACTGGGAAGGGAAAGCCATGGGCCCCTCTCCTCCTGCCTCTCCCTCCTCCTCGGGATGCAT
>JARBWK010001603.1:0-18226 GCA_030556195.1 Anolis apletophallus | reverse complement strand
TTTTTCACTGCTGCTGCGCACTGGGTTGACATCTTCATTGAGCTGTCCACCAAAACCCCAAGATCCCTTTCCTGGTTTGTCTCAGAAAGCTTTGACCCCATCAATTGGTAGGTGTAGTTGGGGTTCTTTGCCCCGATGTGCATGACTTTACACTTGTTTAGGTTAAAATGCATTTGCCACTTTGTTGCCCATTCACTCAATTTCGAGAGATCTTTCTGGAGCTCTTTACAATCAGTTTCATTTTTAACTACCCTTGAACAGTTTAGCGTCGTCTGCAAACTTTGCTACCTCAGAATTCACTCCTACATCCAGATCATTAATGAATAAATTAAAAAGTAACGGACCCAAAACTGAACCTTGGGGTACGCCACTTCTCACCTCTTTCCACCCAGAGAGAAGTGTCCATTTATTACCACCCCTTTGTTTCCTACAGTTTAGCCAGGTTCCAATCCAGGACAAGACCTGTCCCTGATTCCATGGCTGAAGAGCTTATTTAGGAGCCTTTGGTGAGGACTTTGTCAAAAGCCTTTTGAAAGTCAAAAAGATGCTGGAGTGTTGCAGACGCGTGTGTTTACACTAGAGGTGTTGGTGATGAATGGGTAGGTCTGATCTTATAGGTTGATGATTTATGTTGCATTGCAAAAGACATAACGGGAATTACTAAAGTACAGAAGGAATTGGAAAAGAAATTCAAAGTAAAAGATTTAGGCACTCTACAAAACTATGTTGGTTTGGAAGTACACAAATCTGAAAATGGGAAAATATGTTTGAGTCAAAGGAAGAAGATTGAACAACCGATAGAGACTTGTGGACTCACTGATGCAAAGACTGTGTGTACTCCAATGATTGTTGATTATGTGAACCAGGACTCTGACAAAATGTTTGAAAGACCTGACTTGTACCATTCTGTAATTGGAAGTTTAATGTACATTTCAAATCATACAAGACCCGGCATCAGTTACGCTGTGAGTTATCTTAGCAGGAGGGTAGCAAAACCCAGGGATATAGATAGGATCACTTTAAAAAGAGTGTTGAGATATCTAAATGGTACCATTGACCACTGTTTAATATTTGGAGGAAGTGAAGAAAAAATTGATTGCTTTGCAGACAGTTCGTTTGCCACAGAACAAGGATGTAAGTCTGTGACAGGGGTAGTTGTAAAATTTGCTGGAAATATGATAATATGGCGATCACGGAAACAAAATTGTGTAGCTCAGACTACCACTGAATCGGAATACTCGGCATTATCGGAAGCCGTCAGCGAACTACAGTGGTTACAACAATTAATGGTTGATTTAGGAGAACAGTGTGAAACTCCCATTAGAGTAAAAGAGGACTCACAAGCATGCATCGCCATGACAGAGGTTGAAAACTTTAAAAACAGAACTAAATATATAGGAGTGAAATACCATGTTGTGAAACAATTGATTGAAGAGAAGGTAATTGTGTTAGAATATTGTCCATCTGAAGCTAATGTGGCTGACATATTTACAAAAGCATTGCCACCTCCGAAGCATGTATGTTTTAGAGAACAACTGAGAGTGTTACATGTAGAATAAGAGTTTTTGTATTTATAGTGTTAAGTTTTTGTGTGTAGACAGAAAGATTTCAAACTCAAAGGGGGAATTGTCAGAGTTTTAATGTATTGACAAATGTGTGTTTAAAATACTTTGCTATGCTGTATGATATTGTTAGGCTACTATAGGGTTAACTGCAGAAGGGAAGGTCCATGTCTGTGACGGAAGCAGAGGTCCCGTATGTTTGAACTCTGAAATGTAAACTGTAGATAAGAAGAAACGCTGCAGTCGCCATGATGAATGTGTGCCGTTTGCCACGCGTTGAAAAGCTCCGGTAAAATGCTCTGCTTATTTAGACAATAAATGAAAATAGTTTTAACCTGGCTCTGCACTATGACTTATGCACCAACAGGAATGATGTACGCGTACTCAGTATACCCAAATGTGAACACTGGAGGAGTTTGGGGAGAATACAGCTTAACATTTGGTAGTTGTAGTTACTGGGATTTATAGTTCACCTACAATGAAAGAGCACTCTGAACCCAGCCCACAATGGATCTGCACCAAACTTGGCATACTACCTACATGGCCAACGTTAAATACTGGTGGGGTTGGGGGATGTTTTTGAATTCTGGAAGTTGTAGTTCACAAACACGAAAAAGGAAGAGAAGGACAGGCGGAGAGATCTTCAGCCTTTTCTGTCAAAAGGGTTCCTAAGACCGTCAGAAATACATGTTTATTATGGTCTTTGGCGACCTCTCTGAAAGCCCCCTTGCAGCCCCCCTAGGGTCCTGCCTCCTAGGTTGAGAAACACTGCCTTGTATGGACCTGCCTGGTCACTGAGATCTTCAAGAGAGGCCCTTCCTTCCCTTGGTCCCACTTCCACCTCAAGCTTGGTTGGTGGGAATGAGAGAGGGGGCCTTCTCGGTGTCTGCCCCTCGACTCTGGAAGTCCCTCCTCAAGGAAGCCCAAATGTCCCCCTCCTGGCTGTTTTCCTGACTGCAGCAGGCTAAACTTTTTTATTCAGGCAGGCTTTTAAAGAAGAAGACGTTAAAGGTCAATTGAAGGGGGTGTTGTGGTTTTGAGCCTTGAGTATGTTTTAATGGTTTTTACCGTTTATATTTAATTCTGTTTTAATGTCTGCATATTTTTATGTTATAAATTGTATGCTGATGTTTTGTGTTCAACTGCTTTGAGTATTCATGAGGCTATAAATCAATATAATAATAATAATAATAATAATAACCTTTCACTTCTTCCTTAACCAGGTAAATGGGGATTCTGTGGAGCCACCTCTTGGATGCAGGAAAGAAACCAATAATATAGGAAGAAGAAATCCTCTCAAGGTGATGATCTCGCAGAATTCCTGACCTCACAGAGAAGAAAGAAAAAAGGAGTCAAGTATCTGTATTGCAATTAAATACCCTTATTACTGTTGATATGGCGGAGAAACCCTATACATGCCTGGAGTGTGGACAGAGTTTCACTCAGAGATCAAATCTACATACACATCAAAAGACTCACACTGGGGAGAAACCATATACATGCCTGGAGTGTGGAAAGAATTTTGCTCAGAATTCACATCTACGCTCACATCAAAATATTCACACTGGGGAGAAACCTTTTAAGTGCCTGGAGTGTGGAAAGAGTTTTGCTCAGAATTCACAGCTACGTACACATGAAAAAACTCACACTGGGGAGAAACCATATACATGCCTGGAGTGCGGAAAGAGCTTCACTCAGAGTTCACATCTACGCTCACATCAAAAGATTCACACTGGGGAGAAACCTTTTAAGTGCCTGGAGTGTGAAAAGAGTTTTGCTCAGAATTCACAGCTACGTACACATGAAAAAACTCACACTGGGGAGAAACCCTATACATGCCTGGAGTGTGGAAAGAGCTTCAGTAGTAGTTTAGGTCTACATTTACATGAACGGACTCACACTGGAGAGAAACCCTATAAATGCCTGAAAAGAGCCTCTTGGAGAGTTTCTACATAGACACAGTTCATTGGAGAGAACAGTGGTGTCTGACCCCATATACATCAAAAGACTTTTCAAACTTTAATGGGAGAAACCCTATTCTTTTGAATGCCTGGAGTGCGGAAAGAGCTTCACTCACAATTCATCTCTACGTTCACATCAAAGGACTCACATTGGAGACAAACCCTTCAAATGCCTGGAGTGTGGAAAGAGCTTCGCTGAGAATAGAAGTCTACGTTCACATCAAAGGACTCACACTGGGGAGAAACCCTATAAATGCCTAGAGTGTGGAAAGAGCTTCACTCAGCGTTCAAATCTACGTTCACATCAAAGGACTCACATTGGGGAGAACCCCTTTGAATGCCTGGAGTGGTGGAAAGAGCTTCGCTGAGAATAGAAGTCTACGTTCACATCAAAGGAATCTCACACTGGGTAGAAACCCTGCACATGCCTAGAGTGTGGACGGAGCTTTACTGAGACTGGAAATCTTCATATACATCAAAGGATTACTACCGAGTAGAAACCCTATACATGCCTAGAGCGTGGACAAGCTTCAGCTGCAGTTCAGGTCTATGTTCACATCAATGAACTCACACTGGGGAGAAACCCTATAAACCCATAGCGTGTGAAAAGAGCTTCTCGTAGAGTTGAAACCTACATGGACCTAGAATTCACATTGGAGAGAGCAGTGGTGCCTGACCCCAGAGGCACTCTCTAAGACAGACTTTTCCAAACTTTTAATGTTGGTGTCAGAGTCAAAAGCCAGAGCAGTCCGGAGCTCTGGCCTTGAAGACTCCGCCATGTGTATCACAGTAGAAGCCGATGCCCGTGGCCTTGGACAGGGCCGGCGGGATCTGGATTCAGACCTAAACTAAACAAAGCACAGCTGACAGCAGGGGACATTACTGACCCAAGGCCCCTAGGATGATGCAAGGGGCCCACAGGGTGGCGTCAGCTGGCTGGGTGATGCAAGGGGCCCGCGATGTGACATCAGTTGGGGGGTATAAATATAGGGTGTCGGTGGTGGGGAGCACTCTTGGCTTCAAATGTTCTGTGACCTCCAATAAAAGTTGTATTTACCGGCAGACGTCTGAGTGATGCTTCTTGAACCTGGAGCGGCCAGACAGTTGGCAATACTCTTTTTAGACATACATCTTTTTGTGACATGATCATTCAGTTTAACTAGCATACCGGAGGGTAAACCAACCCCATATAAGGTGTTCAAAATCTCTCCCCCCCCCCCCTCTCTATATGCTCTTTGTTTTGAGTAACCATAACTCAAAATCCGCTGGACAAATTGCCACCAAATGTGGCCACAAGTGACCGACTAACTCAAGGAGTGGCCATCCCTTTAAAAATGATTTTGTCTTTTAGGAGTTGTAGTTGCTGGGATTTATAGCTAATAACGTATAATCTAAGAACATTCTGGACTCCCAGCAAGGGTGGAGTGGACTCAAACAATGATGGATCTGGACCAAATTTGGCACAAATCCTCAATACACCCAAATGTGAACACTGGTGGGGTTTGGGTAAAATAGACCTTGACATTTGGGAGTGGCAGTTGCTGAGATTTATTGTTCACCTACAATCAAAGAGCATTCTGAACCCCACCAACGGTAGAATTGGCCAATCTTCCCACACAGAACCCCATGGCCAACAGAAAATACTGTGCTTTCTGGTGGTCTTTGGAGACCTTTCTGACCCCCTCCCTCGTGACCCCCCAGGGGCCTGACTCCCAGTTTGAGAAATGACTTCGATGTCGGATCCTCTCGATGTAAACAGCGGGAATTCCCGCCTGGCGTGGAGTGACCTCAAGCCGCGTCTGTAATGTATTCAGCTCCAAAGTAATCACGGAGAGTTGTTTGCGGGAGGGAATCAGGAGAGATGTAGATAGGTAGATGTAAATACGTTTTAAAGCCGGATCCTCCCCTGTGTAGACAAAGGCCGACGAGGATCTCAATGTACGATGGTCCCAACTCTCGTTTCGGCCCCATACACCGGGTCTTTTTCAAGGCCACAAATAAGAGGCAAAGCAACTCATGTTATCACAATGAGGAGAGTACATGGTCTGAAATGCAAGATATCTTGCACTTTGGACAGATCTTGACTACAGGAATGACACCAGTGACTCAGTTTCGGCTGTAGTAGATCCCCAACTACATAATATAGCTGGATGTGATCCTCAGCATGGAAAAACTGAGCTCGACAAGGATATGGAGGACTTCTTCGCCTCTTACATGGAGAAGGGGAAGGAGGCAGAGCCAACCTCGGAGATCCGAATTCGGGAGAGGCGAGAAAGCTCCCCACACGAGAGGCGAGTAAGCTCCCCATATGGGTTTCTGTCAACAATGCTTGACTGGCTTCCACCAAATCAAGAGGAGGCAGCTACATCTACTACGGGGAGCCACTTGAAAATGGAGGGAGAGGCAGCTCAGAATCCGGGGATGCCCAAACTGGGACAAACAGACTACAGAGAGCTGAACCGTCTCCGGGCAAAGTTTCAATGCCTGACGAATCAACTCAACAGGTTCGGTGAACTGCTGGAACATACCCTCATAAGTCTCCAAATCGGCCCAAAAAGGCTGAGCTGGGGCGAGACCAACTTAGATGAGCCTACCCTGGAACTCCAGAAGCAGAAAAACTCCCTCGAGCTCCTATGGGATCACTCATGGGACACCCTGATGGACAACAATAAGGCAGCCCCCACTAAAGACTTACCAGCTGACGGAGGGCCACGGGGAGAGAGGAGGGAGTCGCAGCCCCCCCCCCCTTCAGGACCCAGGACTGGCGGAACCGGAGCTGGATCGAGTGGAAGAAGGAAGGGAGGACGGATCCCCTTCCCCAATGAACTGCCTATTTGGGGATTGCTGCCCATTCGCCCAAGCCGGACTTGATCCACTGAAGTGCCCTTGGCAGACTGGCGACATCACGGACTGCCGCTTGGCAAGACTCCGGGAATTTCGACATCTCCCAGGTACTACAAGTGCTGGAGGGCGGCCGCCCAAGACAGACGTCTTTGCTGCCTTGGGAGAAGCTGGAACTAGGCAACCTAGCCAAAATGGCGGGTGGCCTTGAAGACGCACAGGGAGTGCGGATGAAGGAGGAGCAAGCAGGGCGCGCAGGCGCAACCAACGGAGACGACTTCGCCGGAAAAGAAGAACTCCGGCAGCAGCTCCCCCGCCCGATGAGCTCCACAACAAACAGGAAGCTCAACTCCCACCCTCTCTACATCCTGGGACAACGGAGGAGGAGCCAATGAGAGGTTGCAAGCATCGCGTGAGTTCCAGAACCTCTGAGGAGAGAGGGGGTGAGCAAGCGCGTCCACACAAGCATCGTAAAAGACGTCGCTGAAGGTGGCGCCGATCTCCAGCAGCTGCTGCCCCCTTAAAGGAGCCCTGCAGCAAACAGAACACCCAAGCCTCATCCCTCCAGTACTCTGAGGAAGCAGAAGAGGAGTCTCGATCGACCCCAAGCCAAAGTGGAGGAAACAACAACTCCTCCCTCATCTGACTCACCAACCCTACAGATGATATCCTCCCAAGAGAGTAATTGGCAGGCCCCGATAAAAAAGGTGGGCAGTAAGAACCATCAGACTGGGAAGCAGACAAGACTGGGGGAAAGACATTTTAGATCAAGGACCTTTTGGGGTGCGAGATTTAACAGTGTGAACAAGGAACAACAGCGTTTGGCTTATCCAAAATATATTCATATAAGAATCAGCAGTGCATAGTCAATGGTTATTACAAAATATACAACACAATATAAACATTATCACCCGGAGGGTTCCTACCCTTCAAAGTCCCAAGTCAATATGAAAAGTACACAAGTCCAAGATTTCAAATAAGAGGGTGATAGGGTAGAAGTCCAGGGGGTAAGGTCGAGCGCCCAGAAGAGACAGGGATGATGGGAGACGGAGTTAGGAGATGAGCTGGTTGAGTTCCTGGCCGCAGTGGCAGTAAAATCAAGTGGACTCAAACCGCAAGTTGGCAGGCCGACGAGGATAACTCTGTACGATGGTACCAACTCTCGTTTCGACCCATAGGGAGGGGTCTTTCAAGGCCAGTAGTAACATAAACTCCATTCATGTAGATGTTAAGGTACGTTTTCAGAGCCATGGAGGTAAGATCATACATCCATGGTAGGACCAGCGGCGGCCGCTGGTCCTACCATGGATGCATGATCTTACCTCCATGGCTCTGAAAACGTACCCCTTAACATCTACATGAATGGAGTTTATGTGTTACTACTGGCCTTGAAAAAGACCCTCCCCCTATGGGTCGAAACGAGAGTTGGTACCATCGTACAGAGTTATCCTCTCGCCGGCCTGCCAACTTTGCGGTTTGAGTCCACTTGATTTACTGCCACTGCGCCAGGAACTCAACCAGCTCATCTCCTAACTCCGTCTCCCATCATCCCTGTCTCTTCTGGGCGCTGACCTTACCTCCCTGGACTTCTACCCTATCACCCTCTCTTATTTGAAATCTTGGACTTGTGTACTTTCATATTGGACTTGGGACTTTGAAGGGCAGGAACCCCTCGGGGTGATAATGTTTATATTGTGTTGTATATTTTGTAATAACCATTGACTATGCACTGCTGATTCTTATATGAATATATTTTGGATAAGCCAAACGCTGTTGTTCCTTGTTCACACTGTTGCTTGCAACACCCTACCCCCACCATTGTTTGAGGTGCGAGATTTAACCCCCGGGGACATAATGCTTCCCTTGCCCTGTCATCGGCTAACACTGAGCCACTTAAGGACACCAAGCTACACATGGGGCCTGGACTAAGGGTGGGCTTGGAGTTGAAATCCAACTCAGGGAAGGGGAAACAACAGCACTTAAAGGGACGGGCCCTAATACCAACTATGGACCAAACTAACCAGAACCAGGTGACGAGTAATTCGACTTCGACCCCTTTTCAGAGGGTGGGTCGGAGGCCGGATACTTAAACGTACCCAGGGAAGATGGGGACAAGGGGCGGATGATTTCTGTGATCTCGGGGAGGGGTAATAGGGACGGTAGACGTAGGCCTTATGAGAGAAGGAGTCGGAGTCAAAGAGTGACTCGGCCACCTTCTGACCTACGGGCTATCCCCAGGCACACTGTTGGTGAGCTTCCAATTATCTCTCCTCCAACTCTGGTACTAGTAAATGCCAGATCCGTACGGAATAAGGTCGCGACCATCAGAGACCTTCTCCTTGGGAGAAATGTAGGCCTAGCCTGCATTACCGAGACATGGCTCCAGGAAGGGGACGAAACCCTAGTACAGGAGCTAACAACACCAGGATACACTGCTAGTTACCAGACGAGGACAGAGAGACGGGGGGAGGGGGCTATCCTAGGCCGTGACAATTTTAATTGCAGGACAATTCCGACTGCGAACATCCCAGGGCTGGAGTGCACTGGCCTTGTGTGGGATACCAATGAGAATGCAGCCTTTCTGTTGGTGTACCGAGCACCCAACGCACCAACAGAGAGTCTGCCTAAGCTGCTGGAGATGGTGTCGGAGTGGTCATTGAGGTTCCCTAAGTCTTGGGGGACTTCAATGTCCACATCGACACCACCTCCCCTTCAATAGCAGCCATGGACCTAGTGTCCACCATGGAGACACTAGGAGTCTCATTATGTAAGACCGGCCCCACACATCAGACTGGGCACACACTGGATTTGATCTTCGCGGCCGAAATCCAAGTGACCCTAGCCTCTCTAACAGAGGTTCCTGGAAGTCCGACTCAGGTTAGCCACCCCACCCTGTAAGGGTGCCGAACCCATTTTGGTTCGCCCGAAGAGACTTATGGAACCCACTAGGTTCCTGAATGCTCTGAGGGACTTGGAGCTCACCAGCGACTCAGTCGATAAGCAAGTGGAACGCTGGAACATCTGTCTTTCCACAGCCTTAGACGAGATCGCCCCCAGACGCCCTCTCATCCCCTGTAGAAATCGCTCGCCTTGGTTTACCGAGGAGTTGCGGGCGATGAAACGGAGGAAGAGACAGCTAGAGGACGTGTGGCGGGGCCTCCGTGACAGAGCATCGAGATCGGCTTATAAACAATTAAAGGAGGTTTATGAGCGGGCTTTCAGGGAAGCCAAAAAAGTTCATTATTCTTCCTTGATAGAGTCGGCTAGTTCACGCCCAGCCCAATTTTTTATAATAATTCGGTCACTGACAACAATTCCGGCTGTCCCAAATGTTAGGGGTTTGGCTCCCTCAGCGGAGGCTTTTCAGAACTACTTTGCCGACAAAATCTCTTGATACAGTGGGTGAACTCGAGACTCCGGCGCCACTCGGCGGGCCCCCCTTCACCCGTTTCCAACTGCTGGACGCAGCAGCTGTTGATAAGTTACTTGCTGCAGCTAGACCAACTACCTGCTCCCTCGACCCGTGCCCCTCCTGGCTTGTTAGATCTTGCTGGGAGGGGTTACGAGACCCCCTGGGAAAGATTATCAACAGCTCCCTTGAGCAAGGAGTGTTCCCAGGGGGTTTGAAAGAGGCTATGGTAAGACCGCTGCTGAAGAAGCCGAATTTAGACCCTTTGGCTCCCTCCAATTACCGACCTGTTTCCAATGTATTTTAATGTATTTTAATGTATTTTATATGTTTTATGTTTTTATTCTGCTGTTCTTGTGAACCGCTCTGGGCTCCAGAGAGAGCGGTATACCAAGTCGAACTTAATAAAATAAATAATAATAAATAATAACTTGCCATTTTTAGGCAAGGTAATTGAGAGGGCAGCAGCGGATCAGCTGCAGCGGTTCTTAGAAGACACAGCTGGACTTGACCCCTTCCAGTCCGGCTTCCGTATTGGGCATTGGGACGGAGACCGTGCTTGTCGCCATTACAGACCAACTTCGCCGCCAGCTGGACCAGGGTGGATCAGCCCTGCTTGTTTTGTTAGACCTGACAGCAGCGTTTGATACCGTAGACCACGCACTGCTAGCCCACCGTTTAGCCATTACTGGGGTTACGGGGACTGCCCTTAACTGGGTGGCCTCCTTCCTCCAGGACCGGGGACAACGTGTGGAGAGGGGGGCGGAGGTCTCTGGGAGACTCCCTTTAAGCTGTGGGGTCCCCCAGGGGGCCATCCTCTCTCCCTTATTATTCAACATTTACATGCGACCCTTGGCCCAGCTGGCCCGCAACTTTGGTCTGGAGTGTTATCAGTATGCTGACGACACCCAGCTTCTGCTGAGAATGGACGGCAGGCCGGATACCGTACCCGATTGTTTCCACCTATGCCTTGAAGCCGTGACTGGATGGCTGCGTGCTAGCCGGCTGAAGGTGAATCCGTCGAAGACGGAGATCTTGTGGCCCGGTCGCCCTGGGCTGGATGAGTGCCGGTTGCCTACCCTGGATGGCAAGCAATTAAGCCCGTCATCCCTGGTAAAGAGCTTGGGTGTCCAGTTGGACCCTTTGCTGTCCATGGAAACGCAGGTCTCCATGGTCAGCAAAACATCGTTCTTCCATCTACGACAGGCTAGGCGACTGGCACCCTACCTGTCCAGGGATGACCTGGCCATGGTGATCCAAGCGACGGTCATCTCGAGGCTGGACTACTGTAACGCCCTCTACGTTGGCCTTCCCTTTGTCGACAATCCGGAAACTCAAGCTAGTGCAGAACGCCGCCGCTCGCTTACTGGTGGGAGCACCAGTGAGGGAGCACATCACTCCCATCCTACGGCAACTGCACTGGCTTCCCATCGAGTACCGGATTGCCTTCAAGGTGCTGGTTTTAACCTTTAAGGCCTTACACGGTCTAGGGCCAGTGTACCTGAGGGACCGCCTTACCCCGTATGTTCCCCCGAGATCCCTACGCTCGGAAGAGCAGAATCTGTTGGCCATCCCATCGCTTCGTTCCTGCCACCTGTCCACTACAAGACAGCGAGCCTTCTCTGCTGCGGCTCCTGTGCTCTGGAACTTGCTCCCAGACCATACTTGTGCGATTTCAGAGCTCGCCCCCTTTCGAAGGGCGTGTAAGACCGCCCTCTTTAGGCTGGCTTACTGTTAAGTTCTGAATTGTAAATGGCATGTGATCTCAAAAACTGTAATCGTTGTTTTATCATTGCTACGACCTATGTTTTTATTGTATTTTTTTACTCTTTGTGTGATCCGCCCCGAGCCTGCAGGGAGGAGCGGAATATAAAACCAAATAATAAATAAATAAATAAAAATATAAAATACATAATAAATATGCGGCTCAAATATACATTGTTGGAGAACTCCAAAAGCAACTCAACACAATGTTATACATAATTTAAGAAATATATATATGGTATAGCGTAGGTAATTACCTGGATTATAGAGGCAAGTGCACACTTCTATATCACGACCAATGGCCAAAGCAATTACATGTGCATGGAGGGGTAGTTTTAATCGTTCCGTATCCACCCAGGTGGAGAGCATGGTGAGTATAGTAATGCAATTATCTTAAAAGCTCCGTGATTGAGATCTTATCATTTAATCCGAGAGGAATTTCTGTGCGGAGTCTTTGAATCCACCGGGTTTCACACCTATGTAAGCAGGTCTCCACATCACCGTGTGGAGGGATTTTAACCCTTTCTATGCCGAAAAACAGTAAGTCATCCGGTCCATGTTTCATAGATTTAAAATGAATGTATAAGGGCGAGTCCTCGGACAAGTTCCGGATTTTGGAACGGTGCTCAGATATTCTTACATTTAAATTTCTTTTGGTCTCGCCCAGATAGAGTTTTCCACAAGGACAACAAATCCCATAAATACATAACTCGGTTTTACAAGTGAAGAACTCCTTGAAGAGAAACATGCGTCCTGTGCCTGGATTGTTTTTTTTTTTTTAGGGAATGTGAACCTGCATTGAGCACTTGTTCCACACATATGCATCTTAGGTGTTAGGTTACTTTTCATAGGTGGGGTGCGCATGCTAGAATGTACAATTATATCTTTTATATTTTTACTGCGTTTATTAGCTATGATGGGTGTTTGAGTTAGACCTGGTGTATCCTGCACTAAGGGCCAGTATTTCATAACTATTTTTCGAATTTCAGGTGTGTGACTGGTTAGCATGAGAGGCCACACTACTCTATTCAGTGGGGGTTTGTTTGTTTTGGTGAGTAGCGACTCACGAGGAGTGGCCGCTGCTCTCCTCTCAGCTGATTCTATTATCCTTCCTGGGTATCCCCTGTTGGTGAGCTTGTTGCGTAGCAACCTAACTTCCTGATTGTAATCCTCAGGATCGGATGAATTGCGTTTTAGGCGTAACAACTGAGCATAAGGTAGATTATTTTTTAAGGAGTGACTATGGAAGCTATCATGGTGTAGGAGGGCATTTTTATCTGTAGGTTTGTGATAACATTTTACTTTTAGATGGTTATTGTGTACATAAATAGAGACGTCAAGGTAATTTATCATAGTGTTACTAGATTCATAAGTGAATTTTATACACTCCTCCCATGAATTCATCCAGGTGACGATCTGTTGGGGGGTGGCCTGTTTAGATATAATCATGATGACGTCATCTATAAAACAACCATAAAATTTAATCGCGCGAGCCCAATTGTTATTAGGATTAAAAATACGTTTTTGCTCGAGGTGGTTCATGCAGAGGTTCGCGACTGGGGGTGAGGGGGCTCCCCATGGCCACGCCCCCTACTTGTAAGAAGAATTCGGAATTAAACTTAAAATAGTTATATTCAAATACACAGTCGGTAAGATCCATGAGGAATTCAGTAGGTGGAATATTAGGAGTGGAGGGTTGCAAGGAGTCATATGTGTCCTGTAGGACTGTTCTTGCAGTCTCCAGGGGTACGTTGGTATATAAAGATTGGACGTCCGCCACCATGAGGACATCCCCCGCATCTATCTGTAGACCCTCTATTTTAGTGATAAGGTCCCTGGTGTCCTGGAGGTAAGCCTTCCTAGTCTGTACCACAGGTTGAAGGAGGTGGTCTAGGTATATAGCCAGGGGTTGGAGGAGTCCCCCAGTACTGGCAATAATAGGTTTGCCCGGTACAGGTGTGGTCTGTTTATGGGTTTGGGGAAGGCGATTTTGGGATGGAGATTAATTAGAAACTTGGATAGGTCAGAATTAATAAAACCCATCACTTCGGCATTATGCACGATGTTTTTGATAGAATTGAGGTAGGTTTTAGTGGGGTCTCTAGTTAGGGGTTGGTAGTATTTGGTGTCAGATAATTGTCTTCTAGCTTCAATTATATAGTCATTAGTATTCATACATACCAAACCCCCTCCTTTGTCTGCCATTTTAAATGTTAATAGAGGATTGTTGCCCAGCTGATATAGTAAATCCACATCTTTTTTAGAGAGGTTAGGATGCACAGTTTTTTTTTATTATTTAGTAGAACCTTCTCCACCTCTTTGGATACAACTTCCTCGAAGGCACGTATATTACTAGAGACATTGAAAGGTCTAAGTGCTGTTTTGTCCGCAGTAGAAATGCTATTATCAGAGGTGGCAAAAAATTCTTTCAAACGTATAGTTATGAAGAGGGATGCTAGGTCTCTTCTAATATCTAAATTGTACGTTAACGGGGTGATAACAAAGGATGGACCCATATTTAATACCCTGCATTCGTCCGGGGAGAAAGTATGGTCCGAAAGATTGACTATCAGGTCTTCCCTGCCCCCGTGAAAATTTCGCTGTGGCTGTGGTAAGGGGTCCTTCCTATTGCCTCTGCCTAGTTGTGGATAGATGGCAGGAGTGGATCGATGGAACCAATAACAAATTTTGCTCTTCTCAACGTAGTGATCTCGGGGGAACATACGAGGCAAGGTGGTCCCTCAGGTACTCTTTTATAGTTTGTATATCTACTTTAAGTAGTTCTAGTGCTCTGGCCGTTGGTCGTGATATAGAAGTGTGCACTTGCCTCTATAATCCAGGTAATTACCTACGCTATACTACCGTGTTTCCCCGAAAGTAAGACAGCGTCTTACTTTCTTTTCCCCCCGAAAAGTCCCCCTACATCTTACTTTCGGGGTACGTCTTATATAAACTAAGACGTACCCCATCGCCACGCCCACGCCGCCGCCACCACGCCGCCGCCGCCGCAACCGGCCCCATCGGCCGCGGCACACCTCCTGTGCTCCTGCTTTGGACGAAGGAAGGGAGGGGAAAAGAGAAAGAGGCGTGGCGAAGCGGCAGCGCGTCACTCTGACGCAGGGCTGCTTTGCCACGCCTCTTGCTCTCTTCCCCCTCCCTACCTTGAACGAAGGAAGGGAGGGAGAAAAGAGCAAGAGGCGTGGCGAAGCGGCAGCGCGTCACTCTGACGCAGGGCCGCTTCGCCACGCCTCTTGCTCTCTTCCCCCTCCTCCTTCGAACGAAAAGGAGGGGAGAAAGAGCAGAGGCGTGGCAAAGCGCCGGCGCGTCACTCTGACGCAGCGCCGCTCGCCACGCCTCTTGCTCTCTTCCCCCTCCCTACCTTGGACGAAGGAAGGGAGGGAGAAAAGAGCAAGAGACATGGAGAAGCGGCAACGCGTCACTCTGACGCAGCGCCGCTTCGCCACGCCTCTTGCTCTCTTCCCCCTCCCTTCCTTGGAGGCCTGGCAGAAAGGTGCACCACGGAGGTGTGCCGCGGCCGATGGGCCGGTTGCGGCGGCAGCGGCGGCGTGGCGACGAGGTACGGCTTACTTTCGGGGTACGGCTTATATTAGCCGACACCCCTGACACCCCCGATACGTCTTACAATCGGGGGTGTCTTACTATCGGGGAAACACGGTATATACTGTATATATTTCTTAAATTATGTATAACATTGTGTTGAGTTGCTTTTGGAGTTCTCCAACATTGTATATTTGAGCCGCATATTTATTATGTATTTTATATATCTTGCATTTCAGACCATGTGCTCTCCTCATTATGATAACATGAGTTGCTTTGCCTCTTATTTGTGGCCTTGAAAAAGACCCGGTGTATGGGGCCGAAACGAGAGTTGGGACCATCGTACATTGATATCCTCGTCGGCCTTTGTCTACACAGGGGAGGATCCGGCTTTAAAACGTATTTACATCTCTCCGGATTCCCTCCCGCAAACAACTCTCCGCGATTGCTTTGGAGCTGAAAACATTACAGATGCGGCTTGAGGTCACTCCACGCCGGGTGGGAATTCCCGCTGTTTACATCGAGAGGATCCGACGTGGAAGTCAATGTAAACCCAGATTTGTTGACATTGCTCTGAGATCCTCCACTTAGCCTCCCGCGATTCATTTTAAAGTGAATGGAATACGGACGCGGTTTGAAGGCTCCCTGTTGCTTGATTCCACTTACAGCGGGGTGAATATCGACGCGTGAACATTGTATTGCTAATCTAGTACCACCTCTCTATATTTACATCTTGACACCTGACTGGCAAAAGGGTTTTTGGAACACTTACCTCATTGCCTGAAATAGAACATTTTATACCCGTCACGGGACTCGAATCGCTATAAGGGTAGGATTTAAGCGCGGGCGTGTTTGTTACCTCCCATTGCATTATCATGTTTGTTACCTTTGTATGAACATATTATATTGATCTTGAACACTATAAAGTATATTTGATATTGAATAGTACTCCTTAGTGTGTTGCTGTTCCAGCAACTCCCTCCTCTTGTGTTTGGATATACAGTGTTCCCTCGCTATATCGCCTTTAGCTTATTGCGGACTCGCCGTTTCACAGGTCTGCAATTAGCGGGGGGGGGGAGCCGAGGGCGGCAGGCGCTGGGCCTTACCCTGTCTCTTCCCACTCAGCAGCGGCCTTGTCCTCTTCTCAGACCAGGCCTCAGCCCGGCCTGGCAGTGCCATCAACAGCACCCAAGGGGCCTCTGAGACGGGAGCAGCAGACTCATCGAAGAGGACGAGGCTGGTGCCGAGTGGGTGGAGCGTCCCTACTTTGTGGATTTTCACTTATCATGGGCGGTCCTGGAACGGATCACCCGCGATAAGTGAGAACATAAGAACATACGAAGAGCCATGCTGAATCGGGCCTCAGCCCATCTAGTCCAGCATTCTGTGTCACACAGTGGCCCACCAGTTGTACACGGGGATCTCTAGCAGAAAGGAGGGCAAAACCCTCACCTGCTCCCGACCCCCCACAACCAGTACCCGGGGAAAATCCTGCCTGCCTCCATCAACACAGAGGTGGCACTTGGATGTCCGTTTCAGTAGCTACTGATTCCCTTGGTATCCATGAATCTGTCTAATCCTGCCTTGAAGCTGTCCAGGCTGACAGCTGTCACAACCTCCTCTGGAAGTGAATTCCATAACCCAATGACCCTCTGGGTGAAGAAATATTTCCCTTTGTTAGGCCTAATTTTCCTACCTTGGAGCTTCAGGGAGTGCCCCCTAGTCCTAGTGTTGTGTGACAGAGAAAATATTTTTTCTTTATTCACCTTTTCTATCCCATGCATGATTTTATACACTTCGATCAAGTCACCTCTTAGACGCCGTCTTTCAAGGTTGATAGATCTCCGGCTTTATTTTCTCCCTTGTGTGTTATTATTTTTTTGAGCTCATTATGTATCATCTTCCGATACTTAGCTGCTTTATCGCATGACCACCAGAGGTGGAAAAAGGTGCCGTTCTTGTTACCGCACTTCCCGCGCTTAGGGTCCGTATTTTTATAAATTCTTGTTATCTTTTAGGGAGAGAGATACCAGCGGTAAATTATTTTTACCCAAATTTTCTTTAAAGGCACTACACAGGGATTTTTAACAATTATGTTGTTCCAGATGTTACTCCATGTTTCTGTGTTTATTATTTATTATTTATTTATTCCAACTTATATCACCGCCACTCCCCGTAGGCTCGGAGCGGTTTACAGTCAGGATAACGATACAATGCGCGACAAACAGACAAACAACATCAAAAGAAAGAGGGGGGCAAGACGGGGGACAGGATAAAGGTCAAGGCGCGGCAGGGGGTGTCCAGTTGGATCTGGGCAGCTCCACCGCGCCGTCAAAGGAGGGAAGCAGGGGGGGTCTCGGGGAGATCCCGCACAGTTGGCCACGGGAGTGCCGGGTGGCCAGGCTTCCTCTGTCCAGAGGTCCGGTGGTAGGGAACGAACAAGCCGAGGGAGTGTCTTTCTCCGACCTCAGGTCGGTCCGGGAGAGCTCGTGCCACTCGGCCCTCGAGTTCCAAAAGGTTCTAGGTCTGCCGCTCCTTGGCCTCCGACGGCGTCTCCTCCGGCGGCCCCGTGGCTTCCCCCTACGAGGCGTCTCAGGGTTGGGGTCCCCCAACCGTTGGCGCGTCTTCCCTGGGTTACTCCCAGAAAAGGTCACCTCAAGCCTTGTTCCACCTTGGGCTGAGCTGCAGCTCTTCCTCCAGCCGCCTGCAGGTGGCGAGGCGGGTTGTAGGCCGGTCACGATTATGGGGGGCCCTTGTAGGCGGCCGGCTCGTCGCCGAGGCCGCTCCCCCAGGACCCTTGCCAGGACCCCGGAGATAGCGAGCCCCTCCATCATGGGCCCCGGGGGGCACGGCTTGAGAGCGCCTGGGGTCACCGACGAGGGATCAGGCAGCAGCAGCTGTCCCGATGTGACGGCCGCGGGGGGCGTGGTCAGGGCCCTCGGGGCAGGCAGGCCGATCGGACTCAGCGCCATGTTGGAATCACCAGCCAGCGCCCCCCCCCCCATCGAGACCGGGGGAACCCGGCACCCCAACGCCTCCCACGGGCTCCACCACGGCAGGGGGTCACCCCCTGGGTACCTCGGGGCGTTCCCCAGGCCACTCTCCAGACTCCCCTCCACTTGGCCATCTGA
>JARBWK010001602.1:0-18247 GCA_030556195.1 Anolis apletophallus | reverse complement strand
GTTAAAGTGGTATCAAAATGTATTCATTCTGTAGGGTAGTCATTGCTGATCTTGACTATTGGAAGTCTGGATACATATCGGTCTTCGTGTTTGACATTAGAGAGCAGCTCCAGCGAAACCTTAGCTAATTGATCGAGCAAGCAAAAATTATATAAATGACAATGAGCCGTTTGGGTTGTTCGAAGTGTTCGGCAAACCGAACAGTTCATGCAGAATAATGAAGCAGATTGACTGCCTGCTGCAGTTTAGATTTTCTTTTATGAAAAATGGGAGTCTTCATGCAGGTTGATTTAGTTTAGGAGATTATTTTGTATTGTGGTTGCTCGTTGAACAACAACAACAACAACAACAACAGCAGCAAGAGTAGCAATGCTAATGCCTGGTCTTTCTTTTGCAAAGATCTGGGAAGAGTCTGTGGTGCTCTTGCGTTCCCTCTTCCTCTCAAAACATCCCTTTGAGGAAGGGACTCATGCTGAAGTCGGATTTGGACTACGACTTTGGTTAAGGAGGGCCTGTGCCTGGCGAGCATTTACGCTAGAGCCTAATGTACCAATTGAAGAACACACTCACCAAGGATGAAAGCAGCCACAGAGGTTTATTTGCAATCTGGCCAAAATAGCGCCAAAGTACGGTGGCGCCCCCACGGGTATTATATCTGTATTTTGTATTTGGTTGCCTTTACCTGCAAGGCCTTTGTCCCATTGTTCTGCCATGTGGGCACTTAGGGGCAGAGTGTGTTTTGCTCCAAACCTGATGTCACCGTCCTTGACTCCTCCTCTTCCAGAGATCACCTGAGAGGCTGGACTTCTACCACTACCATTCTCCATGTACCAGCTATGTCTGGCTATGATTTTATGTGACTGTTTAAAGATGTAATTTTATGTGTTTTTAACCGTGTGTTTTATATGCTGTTTTATATGCTGTTTTTATTTGTTGTAAACCGCCCTGAGCCTCGGGAAGGGCGGTTAATCAAATCAAAATAAATAATAATAATAATAATAATAATAACATAGACTGTGGATTTTGGAGCTTATACAGGACTTCGTGGGCCTACAAGCCAGAGAGCAACAGGAACCTGGGGTCAAAGAGAGGAACCATCACTCTGCAAACAAAGAGGCAAGTGATTGAAATCCTTTTCAAGGACTTCCTTTTGCAACCAACTAAGCATTTTGGGCTACCAGCACTTTTACTGGTTGTTATTCAATAAATCTTGTTTGGTTCACTATTTTTGAGTCTAGTACTCATTCTTATAGATATTCCAGGTCTCCCTGCATGTGGGACAGCTTTACTCTACCTTTAGGGCCATAGCTTGCAATGTCCATCCTTTAAAGCCCATTTTTAGACCCTGAAGGCAGAAGAAGTACACATGTTGCACAGACATGCGTGTTCCTGTTCCTGATTGACTGGCAGAGGGGCCAGCTTGAAGCAGCACTCCGATTGGCCTGCACTGCACTGATAATGCCACCTCCAGGTGGGGATTCCCTGGTAGAGGAGAATGTACCAAGATCAATAGTCCAAGATATCAAGGTACAGGAAATCCATAGGCATAAATCCATTAGCATGGAAACAGACAAAAACTCAATCAGGTGCCCTTGCCAATATCTGTACGTGAAGTACCTCAAATGTCATATATGCCCTCAGGTACCCTTGCCAATATCTGTACATTGGGCAGTCACAGCGCCCCTAAGGGTCAGATTTTCGAGCACAAATCACGTGTGAGAACGGGATGTGATAATTCCATACTATATCAACATTGTAAAGATAAACAGCATCATCCTGACACTATTCAATTATTTGGCTTGGAGAAAGTCCTGATTCCACCACATACTGATTCACACCAAGTTCTGATACATCACGAGTCAAAATGGATCTCAATGTTAAAGACAGAACACCCCTTTGGTTTAAACAAAGGCTTCAGCTTAACTTGCTCCTAATTTGAAACATCTGTATACTATTATTGATTGGTCTATATAATGTTACCTTCATTCTGTATTCATTACCTGCGCTCCATGGGTGAACTGGTCATTACCTGTAACTACTTTGTTAAATGGTATGTATGGTCTTTATCATGTCTTTGCTGCAGATACTGTCTAATTGCGGTACGAAGGAGGAGGTCAATCGCAGCCGGATGGGGCGCTTCTGAGAGGGGGGCGGGCCAGGCCACACCAAGCCCCGCCCCCTCCCGGCTTCGGCACTCCCAGCAGCTGCTTCAGCCTTGAGGAGGGCAGGGCCAAGCCAGCCTTGTGCAAGCTATGCCACCACTGGCTTGGCACTGCCATCGTCAAGCCTGGAGAAGCTGCTGGGAGCTCCAAAGCCAGAGGGGAGGGGGCGGAGGCGGGGCTTGGCGCAGCCTGGCTCCGCCCCCTCTGGCTTCCGCTCTACCAGCAGCTTCTCCAGGCTTGAGGATGGCAACGCCAAGCCAGTGGTGGCATAGCTTGCACAAGGCTGGCTTGGCCCTGCTCTCCTCAAGGCTGGAGAAGCTGCTGGTAGAGCTGAAGCCAGAGGGGCGGAGCCAGGCGCACCAGGCCCCACCTCTGCTCCTCCCCCTCCAGCCTTGAGGAGGTAGGTGATCTTTCTGACTTGGTTTTATTATAAGTAGTTCGCATGCTGAAAAAGTGTGGGCACCCCTGATCTATGGGATGCCGCATTGATTCGCAGTGAGTCCTATACGTAGACTCTTTCCTGCATGTCTCCAACCTTTGGAGGTAGTTCCAGGATATTTTTATAAAAATACTTTGGCGGGAACATTTACTTCAAATACCACAATATAGTGGACTCTACGGTGAATAATTGTGGAAATATTCCCTTTATTGGGTCACTTGAGGACTCCCCGCCAACACAAACGAGGACTAATATGAACATTATCTCCTTATAATGCGGATTATATTGACTGTATACCGATTTCTAGAGTTTGTTCCTATGGTTTTGAGTTCGTGCCTTTATTATGACTTGTAATATGGTCTGGAAAGATTGTAACCCAATGTGATTGTTTGATATATTGTTCCACAGTTGATATTGCTCATGAAATGTTTGATAATTACTGTATATGAAATTTATATTTATGGATATATATGATGTATTGTTCTCAGCATCCCTGATATTTTTAACACAATATGCAATATTGAGGGGATAACCATATGTGATATGTTGCCACTACTCCTATGAGTCTTTGATAATATAGGTATATTGGTTTCTACATATATAGGCTTCCCTTTTTCTGTTTTTAAAACTCAATCAGGAACAAAGGCAAACTTAGAGCTGAACATGAACTTGATTTAAGGCAATGTTGTCTGCTCTGGAGAGCCCAGGAAAACATCACTTAATTAAGCTCAAACCTGACCAAACAGTCATGAGATTATCTGTACGGCACCTGGATTTCAAGGACTGCTTCCCACTGAGTCTTTCTGATTTTGTAATTAAACTTTCCTTTGCTCTCTCCAAGCAGAGACCTAATCACATACCATGGGGCACTCCCACCTTCTGAAGGCTGAGAAGGCCAAAAGGCCAATTCTCAAGGGAAATGGAATCCTAAAAGTCCTCTATCTTTTCTGCATCTGCTGCCCCATCTCTCTAATCCAGAACTGGGCATTTTACGGACCGCACGGGCCAAATGCGCCCGTCGGGCGATGCCATCCAGTCCGCGGCTTCCTTCCCGAAGAGAGGGAGGCGCACTCCCACTGGGGCAGCTACAAAGCAACGGGATGCTTTGTGTCCGTATGGGCAAAAAGGAAGGGAGGGAGCAGAGTGCCTCCTCCTGTCCCTTCTACGGCTCCGGAAGAACTTCCGCAGGAAGCCCCGCCTCCCTGAGGGTCTTCTGCTCAATGCCGCCTGTGACTGACATGGCGGAATCCCCCTCCGCTGCCTGAGAGTTAGTTCTCCTGGCTCGATCCTCGCCCGCTGGAGCCAGGCGGCGGTGGAGCAGGACTGCCTCAGCCTCCTTCCCAAGGAAACCCTCTGCCAGGCAGGCTCCCTCCCTCCCTTGCTCTCTCGCCTCTGGACTTCGGATGCTGCTCCCCCATTTCCAACAAAATGTAAGCCCCGCCGCCTCTTCTTCCCTCGCCTTGGTTGATTATTCCTTGCATCCAAAAGGCCACGGAGCCCTCCCCACGAGAAAACGCAGCCAGCTTTTCCCAGGAACTTGTGGGGTTTCCCAAAGAGCTTGAGTGTGCCTGCCTCTGCTTTTCCCCCCTGCCTTCCTAATCCGGTTCTTTTTGTTTCAGAATGGAAACTCCAAGGGAAACCGGCCAGAGAGGTGGGTAGAAGTCAGGAACCGGTGCCCTCTTGGCCTCTTTTTGTTGGGGGGCGTGGGGGCTGATTATTCCTTGCATCCATCTGGGCTGGGTCCATTGGGCCATTCCATCTTGGGATCCTTCCTCTCTTGAGGATGTCAGCCTCCACCTTGGTTCGCACCATGTCTTCTTGAATTTTATTTTATTTTATTTTAGTGGCTTTTATTATTATTTCATAATAATTTTATTATAATAATATAATAATAATATAATAAATAATATAATATAATGTTATATTATATTATAATTTCAATATATTATAATTATATATATACTATAATATATATGAGAGATAAGATAATGAGAGCTTAGATAGAAAGCAAAGTTTTTGTCAACAGAGACAGAGTCTTCAGAGGTTAATACGATCAGTTTGTTTACAGGAAAAGAGCTAACAAGCCTTTATCTGATGGTAAAGTCAATGGAAATTCTTTCAGTTTTGGGATCTGGAAAAGCTTTACATTGATTCATGGGAAAGAGTTGCCTCAGTCGGGTCAATGTTGGAATTTCATCACGGTCTTGCTTTCAAGTGCTCTTAGTTTCATGCACCAAATTTTTGCCAAGCCCCAGATTTGTTTTTGAGATTTTTTCCTGCTTTTCCAGTCTTCTGCCTTCAGGGACCAAAAATAGGCTTTAAAAGGGATGGACATTGCAAGCTATGGTCCTGAAGGTAGAATAAAGCCTTCCCACATACAGGGAGCCCTGGAATAGCTTTAAGAATGAGTGCTAGACTCAAAAGTAGTGAACCAAACAAGATTTATTGAATAACAACCAGTAAAATCCGCCCCGAGCCTGCAGGGAGGAGCGGAATATAAAACCGAATAATAAATAAATAAATAAATAAATAAATAAAAATGCTGGTGGCCCAAAATGCTTAGTTGGTTGCAAAGAAAGTCCTCGAAAAAGGAAGCTATCACTTGCCTATTGTTTGCAGAGTGATGGTACCTCTATTATGATCCCAGGTATCCTGTTGCTCTCTGGCTTGTAGGCTCGCAAAGTCCTGAATAAGCCCCAAAATCCACAGTCTATGTTGAGAACGAATCCTCCTTTGTACTGCAGGCTTGGTTGAGAGCGAAGGTTAGGCTTAGTAGGTGAACTAAGTTGCTTTGTCGCAGCAGAAGCTTAGGTTCGACCTTGCTACGTCAGTGTGTTCTCTGGAATGGAGCCAGAAAGGAAGTCCAACCCCTCAGGTAAATTCCGGAAAAGGGAGGAGTTGAGGGCGGTGACGCCAGGTTTGGAGCCAAGACACAACTCCGCCCCTAGGTGCCCACATGGCCACAACAATAGAACAAAGGCCTAGCAGGTGAGGGCACCAAAATACAAATACAGATATCAGCCCCGTGGGGGCGCCACACTCTCCGCCAGATTCCCAAATGTGGGAATATCAAATAACTATAACAAATAGCAATATGCATAACCAGCAAACGTCACAGAAATGCAAACACTTCAACATTCTCTATCTAAACCAGGGGTGGGCAATTATTTTTTCCAAGGGGCCACACGAGAGCCAAAAAATATGATGGAGGGCCACACCTAAAGGCTGAACTACATTCTACATAATATCAATTGAATTTCTTTAATAATAATAATAAAAAAAGGCACTACATTGCATTTTTGATATATTAATAAGACTGATAAGAGTATATGTTATGAGCAATGAAAGAGAGAGGTTGTCATAGGAAAAATGAAATTTATTCACTAAAATTTTACAAAACAATGGTTAACAAAATGTGAACATTTGTATCATTTGTGATTCATTATATCAGGGGTCAGGAACCTTTTTGACTCAGAGAGCCATCAAAGCAAAATATTTGAAAATTTATTTCAGTGAGAGCATTATAATAATAATGATGATGATAATATTCATTCAACCTCTGCTAATAATAATAATAACAATAATAATAACAACAACAGGTTCCTAGAATAGGAGGAGATCTCCAAGGGCCATCCAGTCCAACCTCTTTCTGCCCTAAGAGAAAAACACAGTCAAGGCACTCCTCACAGATGGCCATTCAGCCAATAATAATAACAACAACAGGTTCCTAGAGTAGGAGGAGATCTCTAAGGGCCATCCAGTCCAACCTCCTTCTGCCATAAGGGAAAAACACAAAGCATTCCCCACAGATGGCCATTCAACCATCTTGAACCAAACTTGGCACACTGAACTCTCAGGAGACCAACAGAAAGTACTGAAAGGGTTTGCTGGGCATTTACCTTGAGTTTGAGAGTTGTAGTTCACCTACATCCAGAGAGCACTGTTGACTCAAATAATGATGGATCAGGACCAAACTTGGCACAAATCCTCAATTTTCCCAAAGAGGCAAAAGAGAAGAGGAGGAAGACGAGGAAGAAATGAAATTGCCCCCCCCCGCGCGCTCAGGCCTTGGTCCCGCCCCTTTCCTACTCTGGCCCCGCCCCTTCTCCAGTGCTGCACTCCCGCTCCTTCCCTCTACTGTTCAGGTGGTGGAAGGGGAAAGGAATGAAAGGGGGAAAGAGGGAGAGAGGGAAGGAAACAGTAAGACAGGAAACAGAAGAAGGGAAAGAGCGCCAAGGCAAGAGGGAGGGGGGAGCGCACGAGGAGCAAGTGAAGGGAGGAGGAGGGCAAAGGCATGCTCTTGCTCCTGGCTGCCTCCCCTTCTTCCTCCTCCCTTTCCTTCCCCTCCGCTTGCCTGCCTGCCTGCTTCTTCACGTTTGTAGCCGCCCCAATGGAAGTTCGCCTCCCTCTCTTCAGGACAAAGCCTTGAGGAAGCCAAGGGCCGGACAGCATCGGCTGCTGGGCCAGATCCAGCCCGCGGGCCGTAGGTTGCCCACCCCTGATCTAAACTATAATTTTTTCCTGCTGTTTCATTGATTCAAGTGCCTAATTTCGTGGATTTTATTTACCCGTGGATCTTGTTTTCCCTTGAAGCTTATGGACTGTTTTACATATTGGACCTTTACCGTTTTTGCTATTTTTACTGCTTTGTCTACATACATACTTCAATAAACTGCTTGCTGATTTTACCAAGTTGGGGTTGTGTTTAAGGTCAGAGGTGTTCCTGCTCCGGTGTGCAGCAGAAGCCAATAAATAAATATCTCTTTGCAGCTTCCACAAGGTGAGTTCATTCAACCGTGGGAAGCAAATCCTGGATTCAACCCATTCTCCTCCAAATGGCCTACCCTGGAAGAGCGTTCAAAGCAAATGAAGTAAGACAGCATCTAAAAGGACCCATTACCAGCTAAAGACCAATCCCCGCCCCATAATTATGTCCAGAAGTGGAAGTGGGGAGAGATACAATGCCATTAACTCCAGTGCCTAGCATTACTTCACTGCACCGAAGTTCCTTTGGGGGAATTGGATGGAGAAAGGCGGCATATGAGAGCAATCTGTGGGGCTAAGGAAAAATGGTAGGCAGGCACCCCTCCTTCTCCAACACTGTCTCCATCCTCCCTTTGCTGTCAGAGGGAGTTCTGTTCAAACAGAATCCCGACAGCATTCTCTTTCGCTCATTAATACCGCTGAGTACATTTCAGCCCGGCGAATGTAAATATTCAAACAGTGCTATCTCTCCCCTTTTTAGCATCTGAAGAGAAACGGCTTCCTTGTGTGTGAATGAACTGAAACAGAATAAATCGTTTCTGGCAGCAACATGGTATGCGGGTGAAAGAGATGGGAAGCCAGAACGTTCAGAGGATACTCCCACAATGCAACCAATAGGAGTCTAGTGTCTAGATCCATGGAAGTCATGCTACCCGTGGTCTGTCCTGCCTTGGTTAGACCACATCTGGAATAGTGTATCCAATTCTGGGCACCACAATTGGAGAGAGATATTGACAAGCTGGAATGTGTCCAGAGGAGGGCGACTCAAAGTATCAAGGGTCTGGAGAACAAGCATGGCCGGATTACCCATAAGGCCAACATAGGCCATGGCCTAGGGGCGCATGCCGAGGAGGGGCGCAAATCACGGACCAAAAAGATAAAAATAAAAAACTGGTTCGCGCCCCTCTTTCCCCCTTTCTCTTGCCCCTCCCCGCTCCTTCTCCCGGCAACGTATCTCACTCTCTGGGCTGCCCGCAGGTCTCTGGCTGGCCTGACCTCCTGGCTCCCGGGGAAGCCGTCTCCATGGCGACTCGCCCGGCTCTCCCGGTGGCAGACTGTAAATTCCTGCAGCCAGAGCCGAGCGGCAGAGTCCGGGAAAGGGCGGTGGGAGGGAGGGGAGAAGGAGGAGAAGGAGGCAACTAGGAGGAAAGAAAGAAAGTAAAGAAGTAAGAGAGGGAGGGAGGGAGAGGGGAGAGAAAGGGCGTTGCTTGGGTGGACCTCTCCCAGGTCTCCAGCACTCGGACCAAATCGGGGCAGCCTGCTTGGCCAAAGGGAGCCGCGGGAGGGAGGGAAGGATCAAGGCCAGGGTCTGGCTCTCCTGCCTTCGGGAGTAGCCGAACAAAAGCCGCACAAACCCCAACCTGAATCCTCCCTCGGTCTGCGGGAGCGCATGCCAAGCGGACATCTCTCTCTCTCTCTCTCTCTCTCTCTCTCTCTCTCTCCTCTCTCTTGCTCTCTTTCTCTCCCTCTCCCTCTTGCTCTCCCTCTCTCTCTCTCTCGTGCGCGCCTTTGGAGCGAATTTGCACCCGCTGTGCTCTCCCCAAGCCTCCTGAGGAGATCTTCAGAGCACAGCGGAGCTTTCCAGCCAGTGGGAATGGGGACATTGGAGGTGGCGGGATGTTGCCTACTCACCTTTCTCTTCTGCTCCGGGGGCTCCATGGCGAAAGCCAGCCAAGTGTGGTTCTGAAGGAGGGGGGCAGGCGGTAGAAGTTGGCTTAAAGGGGGCGTAATTCTAAAGTGTGGCCTAGGGCGCAAAAAGGTGTTAATCCGAGCCTTAGAACAAGCCCTGTGAGGAGTGGCTTAAAGAGCTGGGCATGTTTCGCCAGCGACTCGATCGACGGACTTGTGGAGTACTGGAATACCAGTCTCTCCACAGCCCTAGACAAGATCGCCCCCAGGCGTTCTCTCCTTCCCGTAGAAATCGTTCGCCATGGTATACCGAGGAGTTGCGGGCGATGAAACGGAGAAGGAGACAACTAGAGGACAAGTGGCGGAATCTCCGTGACGGAGCCGTCGAAATCGGCTTATAAACAATTTAAGGAGGTTTATGAGCAAGCTATCAAGGAAGCAAAAAGGTCCATTATTCTTCCCTGATAGAGTCAGCTAGTTCACGCCCAGCCCAATTGTTTAAGGTAATTCGGTCTTTGACAACAATCCCAACTGTCCCAAAAGATAGGGGTTTGGCTCCTTCGGCTGAGGCTTTCCAGAACTTTTTCACTGACAAGATTTCGACCCTCCGCCGGGACATCCCGGCCACCTTGGATACAGTTAGTGAACTCGAGACTCCGCCGCCACTCGATGGGCCCACCTTCACCCGTTTCCAACTGCTGGACGCAGCAGCTGTCGATAGGTTGCTGACTGCAGCTAGACCAACTACTTGCTCCTCGACCCATGCCCCTCCTGGCTTGTTAGATCTTGCCGGGAGGGTCTATGTGGCCCCCTGGGCACGATCTTAAATAGCTCCCTTGAGCAAGGAGTCTTCCCAGGGGATTAAAAGAGGCTATGGTGAAACCGCTGCTGAAAAAACCGAATCTAGATCTTTCGGCTCCCTCAATTACAGGCCTGTTTCCAACTTGCCTTTCTTAGGCAAGGTAATTGAGAGGGCAGCAGCGGAGCAGCTGCAGCGGTTCCTAGATGACACAGCTGGACTTGATCCCTTCCAGTCCGGCTTCCGTATGGGCATGGGACGGAGACCGTGCTCGTCGCCATTACAGACCAACTTCGCCGCCAGCTGGACCAGGGTGGATCAGCACTGCTTGTCCTGTTAGATCTGACAGCAGCGTTTGATACAGTAGATCATGCATTGTTGACCCACCGTTTAGCCGCTGCCGGGGTTGGGGGACTGCCCTTAGGTGGGTGGCCTCCTTCCTCCGGGATCGGGGACAACGAGTGGAGGGGGGGGAGGTCTCGGGAGAGCCCCACTTGATTGTGGGGTTCCCCAGGGGCCATCCTCTCCCCCTTGTTATTCAATGTTTACATGCGCCCCTGGCCCAGCTGGCCCGTGACTTTGGTCTGGAGTGTCATCAGTACGCTGATGACACCCAGCTTCTGCTGAGAATGGATGGCAAGCCGGACTCCGTACCCGATTGTTTCCATCTATGCCTTGAAGCCGTGACTGGCTGGCTGCGTGCTAGCCGGCTGAAGGTGAATCCATCGAAGACGGAGATACTGTGGCCCGGTCGGCCTGGGCTGGAGTGGGTGCCGGTTGCCTACCCTGGACGGCGGCGGCTTAATCCATCGCCGTCAGGTAAGAGCTGGGGGGTTGTGCTGGACTCCTCGCTGACCATGGAGGCCCAGGTCTCCGTGGTCAGCAGGTCGTCATTTTTTCACCTCCGTCAGGCTAGGCGACTGGCACCCTACCTGTCCAGGAAGGACCTGGCCACGGTGACCAAGCGACGGTCATCTCGAGATTGGACTACTGTAATGCCCTCTACGTTGGCCTTCCCCTGTCGACACTCGGAAACTCAAGCTAGTGCAGAATGCGCGGCCCGCTTGCTGGCAGGAGTGCCAGCGAGGAGCACATTACACCTATACTCCGGCAACTGCACTGGCTCCCTATTGAGTACGGATTGCCTTCAAGGTGTTGGTTTTGACCTTTAAGGCCTTGCGGCCTAGGGCCTGCGTACCTGAAGGACCGCCTTACCCCGTCGCGTTTCCCGAGATCACTGCGTTCAGATGAGCAAAATCTGTTGTTAATTCCATCAGTCCGCTCCTGCCACCTATCAACGACGAGACAAAGGGCCTTTTCAGTGGCAGCACCAGTGCTCTGGAACGCCCTTCCGGACAGTGCCCGTGCCATGACGGAACTGGGCCCGTTCGGAGGCGTGTAAGACGACCCTCTTTGGACTGGCCTTCAATTAGGCGCACCGACAATTACCATGCTGCATACCTCCTCACTGATGTATGACTATGTAACTGGTTTTAAATGTGGCTTTTATGTTTTTATGTTTTACCGACTGTAGGGCCGCTTGTTGATATGTTTTTCAACCGCCGCCCATGTATTTGTGTTGTGATCCGCCCGAGCCTGCTGGGAGGAGCGGAATATAAGAGCGAACATAAATAAATAAATAAATAAATAAAAGAAGAGAAGGCTGAGAGGAGACATGATAGCCATGTATAAATATGTGAGAGGAAGTCATAGTTAGGAAGGAGCAAGCTTGTTTTCGTCTGCCCTGGAGACTAGGCTGTGGAGCAATGGCTTCAAACTACAAGAAAGGAGATTCCATCTGAACATGAGGAAGAACTTCCTGACTGTGAGAGCCGTTCAGCAGTGGAACTCTCTGCCCTGGAGTGTGGCAGAGGCACCTTCTTTGGAAGCTTTTAAACAGAGGTAGGACAGCCATCTGTCGTGGGTGCTTTGAATGCAATTTTCCTACTTCTTGGCAGAATGGGGTTGGACTGGATGGCCCACCAAGTCTCTTCCAACTCTATGATTCTATGTTCCTAGACACTGTAGCATAAACCTATATCACGGAAGCTGTTCCAGAACTACCATGTGATTATTCAATTGTTTTGATGGCACAATAACTCTTGTGAAAGCTTAATTTAGACACTATTTCTCTAGAAAATGCAAAAGCCTTTGTGCCATGTAGTGCAGTGTTTCCCAACCGCTGTGACGCGGCACAGTAGTGTGCCATGACGGACCTCCTGCTGTGCCGCGAGAAAAGCTCTCTGGCCCCCTTCCTTCCCCCCTCCACTTGCCAAACTCCTGCTGCTTGGGGGAGGAGGAGGAAGGGCCGGGTGGCGGCGAAGAAAAAGAAGGGGCCAGGGCGCCGTCTCCTTCGGCCGTTTCCCCAGCCAGCCTCCAATCCGCCACGGCTCTCACCCCTCGCTCGCTGAAGCCACGCGGAGGAGGAGCCCCGCCCACTGAAGCCCGTCCACTGCTCATGCTCCTCCTCCTCCACGCGGCTTCAGTGAGGGGTGGGAGTCATGGGGAGAGCCGCACCAGGGACGGGGGCCATGACTCCGCCCCTCTCTTGCACTGCCCCCTCAAGGCTGGAGAAGCTCTGGGAGAGCTGAAGCTGGGAGGAGGGGGCGGGGCATGGTGCAGCCATCCGCCCCTCCCCCTGGCTTCAGCTCTCCCAGAGGTTCTCCAGCCCTGAGGGGGCAGTGTCAAGCCAGCGGTAGCAGAGCCAGCACAATGCTGGCTTGGCACTGTCCCCTCAAGGCTGGAGAAGTTGTGGGAGAGCTGAAGCCGGGGGAGGGGGGCACAGCCCCCTCAAGGCTGGAGAAGCTCTGGGAGAGCTGAAGCCAGGGAGGGGTGGGGAATTGTGCGACCTGGCTCCGCCCCTCACCCCAGCTTCAGCTCTCCCAGAGCTTCTCAGCCTTGAGGGGGCAATGTCAAGCCAGCAGTAGCAGAGCCAGCACAATGCTGGCTTGGCACTGTCCCTCAAGGCTGGAGAAGCTGTGGGAGAGCTGAAACCGGGGAGGGGTGGGGCACAGCCCCCTCAAGGCTGGAGAAGCTCTGTAGAGCTGAAGCCAGGGGGAGGAGGTGGGGAATGTGCGGCCCGGCTCCGCCCCCTCACCCCAGCTTCAGCTCTCCCACAGCTTCTCCAGCCTTGAGGGGGCCATGCCAGGCCAGCATTGTGCTGGCTCTGCCACCGCTGGCTTGGCACTGCCCCCTCAAGGCTGGGCTCTGGGAGGCTGAAGCCAGGGGGAGGGGCATGGCACGGCCTGGCCTCCCCTCCCTGGTTTTGGCACTCCCAGCAGCTGCTCCCAGCCGGCTACCATCCCCCAGCCATTCTTTACTGTGTCATTTTGTGTCATTTTTTTAATGTTAAAAGTGTGCCGCGGCTCAAAAAAGGTTGGGAAACACTGATGTAGTGCACCAACAGGACCCCAGTTGACTGTTGTGTATGCCTTAAAGCCTGAGTGGAGATGGGGTTAGATGTAGAAGACTGCAGGGGGAATAAGGGATCCATTAGCCCCCCCCCCCTCCGCATCCCAGGTCTTGCTGTGTGTGGGCATAGGGGGATATTATGCTTGCTTGGTGGTGAATAGGCACTTTATGCATGCCCAGAGACCTTGGTTAGAAACACCCCCCGCCCCCTGGACTGTACTAAAACCAAGCCAGCAGCGAGCGGGTTGCCCAGTGATTCAGCAAAACTCTCCTGTGCCAAGCCCAGCCATTGAGCACATTGCCGGCTGCGTCTGCCGCACAATAGCATCCACAGATGTCAGGCAGTTTGCAGATGGAAGGCCCAGTGCTCCTTGGAGGATGTGGCCTCCTCTGTTAATAATGACAGCTCCAAGCTCTTCTGGAGAGGGTTGTAAATCTTTGATGTGGGTTCCTTAATGCACGGAGTAAAAGGCCGACTGGGCATGCATTTGCAAGGCAAGTGCTGGTTTGAGGATGGCAAAGGAGGGGCATCTTTTGGCCAACTGGTGTGCTAGTGGTGCAGTATGTCGGTCCGCCAGAATATAAAAACATATTGAGACAAACAAAGTTAAAAACTTGGCATGATACTAAATGTCCTTTGACCAGACGCTGGCCACTTCAAGTGCCTCTGGTGCATGTGGCAGGGCTCAGGCCGCATTGTAGAAAGTGGTCTGTGGTTTGCTCTTCACCGCACTCGCATGTTGTAGACTCCAATTTGTTGCCCCATTTCTTAAGGTTAGATCTGCATCTCATGGTGCCAGAGTCTAGCCTGTTCAGTGCCTTCCAGGTTGCCCAGCCTTCTGTGTGCCCAGGAGGGAGTTTCTCATCCAGTCTCAGCCACTGATTCCTCAAGTCCTTGGGCCCACCCGGGCCCGAAGACAACCAGTCCCAAGAGCGGGGAGCAGGTCATTCCAGCCCACACCCTCCAAAACCCCGAGGGGCGAGATTTAGGAAATGGAAACCGGCGAAGGCTGAATTTTGGCCCAAGAACGTTCTGGGGAGCAGGCTACGGACGGAAGAGGACCCTACCAGGGCCCCCCGCCCACAGAACAACTAGAAGCCAGGCTCACCCTAGCAATAAGACCACGCTTGACATAACACCCCCAGTAACATCCTCAAACAGGAATCATCAGCTCGGCCAGGAAGTGTGCCCAGGGACACCTGACGCGGACAATTCGCCAGTTAGGACGACCTTCCCTTTTCACGGGGTCTGTCGCAAACTGGATGCCCCGCAAGCCTACGGGACCAGGACAGGGGAACACCAAACCCTGCACACACCCCGACCACCACACCAGACCTTGGAGAAAGAATTCCAATAATCACAGGAAGAGGAATTGGTAGAGTTAGAAGCCGGTCAACAAACAGAGGCTGCGGGAATCAACGGAAGTGTCACCCCTCTTCCAATCTGCGACCCATTCCCCGACAGAACACCTACTCTCTACCATCTCCTATCTTTTCATCTCTCCTGCTCCTCAATGCAAGATCCATACTAAACAAATTAGCCACCGTAAGTGAGCATATCACTGAGCAAAACGCAGACATCACCTGCATTACGGAGACCTGGACCGGGAGGGGACAATATACCCCTCCGTGAGCTGTCCCCTCCAGGCTTCCAGATGCTCCATCAACCCAGAATTGGAGGCAGGGAGGTGGGTAGGAATACTGGTCCGGGACCACATCCCCATAACAGCTGTACAGACCCGGAGATCATTGGCATTGAGTGCCTGGGAATTACCCCTAAACGCGAAGGAGAGCCTGTCAATCCTTTTTAATCTATCGCACACCTGGGGCCCCAAGGGAGAGTACCTCCAAATTACTTGACCTTGTTGCAGACTGGACCCTTAGATCGTCAAGACTCATTGTGATAGGGGACTTTAATGTTCATGCAGACATGATTACGTCGTCTCCCCTAGCAAAGGACTTCATCCATTCAATGGATACTCTAGGTCTCTCACTAATGGAATCCGGCCCCACACACCAGGCCGGACACACCTTAGACCTAGTCTTCGGATATGGGCTAAAGACTATACCACAAGCAACAACGAAGGTCCCCTGGTCAGACCACTTCACCCTGAAGGTTAACATCGAAATCCCTCTGCCACCAAGGACAGATCCAGAACCTATCCTGGCGCGGCAGAAGCGACTCATGGACCCTACCAGATTGGCGTCGGCCTTAGAGTCCGTGGAAGTCCCTGGAGGTACCCTTAACGATCAAGTAGAAAGGTGGAATGCAGCCCTGTCTAAGGCTATCGACCAAATAGCCCCTAAACGCCTCTTCCGACCACGCAGATTCCGCCCCCGTGGTTCACTGAAGAACTGCGGTTACTGAAGCGCAAACGGAAACAACTGGAGAGCGCCTGGCGGCGGAAACCTAGCCAGACATCAAGAACAGCCTTCAGAAACATGCGCAAGACATACGAGCGGGCTACAAAAGAGGCAAAGAAAATTCATAACACCTCCCTAATAACAGCTGCGAGATCGCGCCCAGCGCAGATCTTCAGGATCGTCCGAGATTTGGTCACTACTAATCCACAGCCAAAAACCAGGGACACCCCAGCCATCTCAGCAGAGGAATTCCAGGAATTCTTCATAGAGAAAATCACCGCTCTTCGGCTAGACCTGCCATCCGTGCCCGATGATACGAGTGAGAGGGTAAAAGGACCACATACACCAACTAACCAGAAATTTGACCACTTCAAAGCTCTGGACCTGGAAGCAGTCAAGAAAATCATCTCCACAGCACGGGCAACTACCTGCTCCACGGACCCTTGCCCTTCCCATCTAGTTAAGGACTGCGCAGAGGAGCTCTCGGTCCCCCTGATGCAGATAATAAACCACTCCCTGGAGCAGGGAATTTTCCCGGATGCCCTGAAAGAAGCCTTGGTCCGCCCACTCTTGAAAAAAGCCAACCTGGACTCTGCGATGCCAGCGAACTACCGACCCGTCTCAAACCTCCCGGGTCTCAGTAAGCTGATCGAGCAACGCGCAGCAACCCAGCTACAAAACTTCCTTGAGACCTCAGATGGCTTGGACCCCTTTCAATCAGGGTTTCGCCCCAGCGCGGGACCGAGACCCGTCCTGGTGGCCATCTCGGGACGATATCCGCTGCCAATTAGACAAGGGAGGCTCAGTAGTTCTGGTACTATTGGACCTTACCGCTGCATTCGATACGGTGGACCACGACCTGCTGACACGACAACTTGCCACCATAGGGATACAAGGAGCAGCTTTAGCTTGGATTAGCTCCTTCCTGCGCGGACGTAGCCAGCGAGTTGAATGGCTAGGCCAAACTTCTAGGAAATCTTTCCTCGAGTGCGGAGTACCCCAGGGCGCCATATTATCACCAACGTTGTTCAACATCTATGTCCGGCCTTTGGCTGGTATAGCCCGGAGCTTCGGCCTAGGGTGCTACCAATATGCCGATGACACTCAGCTCCTGCTGAAGCTGGAGCCTGGCGCAACCGGTGCCCGAAAACTTCACTCGAGGTCTGGAAGCAGTAACAAAAATGGCTCCGTGCCCACAAACTCAAAATAAATCCATCAAAGACGGAGATCTTATGGCCGGGCCGCCCAGAACCACCTTTCCCACTGCCCCCCCTTTGAAGGGGAACCATTGATTCCATCCCCCTCAGTAAAGAGCCTTGGTGTTATCCTGGACTCCAAATTGTCGATGGAGGCCCAGGTTGCCTCCACGAGCAAAAGGGCCTTCTTCCACCTCGCCAAGCGAGACAACTGGCGCCCTACCTCCCGACGGAAGCGCTAGCTACAGTAATCCATGCCACGGTTACATCACGGCTGGATTACTGTAACGCCTTATATGTGGGTCTGCCCCGGTCACTAACCCGCAGGATCCAGACTGTGCAGAACGCGGCCGCCAGGCTTCTCACAGGAACATCGATGAGATGCCACATTACACCATCCCTGCAGCGCCTGCACTGGCTGCCCGTTGAGTATAGAGCCTTACATAAGACCTTGACCTTGGCTTTCAAAGCCCTACGGGGCCGGGGCCCAACATACTTAAAGGACCGCTTGCTGATGCCTGCCTACTCAAGGACACCGCGGCCGGCAAACAAGAACCTCCTTTGCGTCCCGGGCGTGAAAGAGGCCCACCTGGAGGCCACGAGACGGAGATCGTTCTCCATTGTGGCCCCCGTTCTCTGGAACTCGATGCCACCGGACCAGAGAGCCTCCTCGACCTGCCCCAGTTCCTGACCGCTCTAAAGACCTGGCTATTTAGGAAAGCCCATGGCTAATGCAGAACCAGGAACTCAACTACCTGAGCCTGGCCCTTGCATTTAACCCCTAAATATTTTAATCTAATTTTTTAATATTTTTAATATTTTTTTTAATTGTTGAATTGCTATATGTAAGTCGCCCGGAGCACTAACGTGGAGGGCGACTCAGAAATAATAAAGTCAGTCAGTCAGTCAGTCAGAATATATTATTGTTATTCTATATTATTACTATTATTCTATAATCTATATGTTATAACTGTATTCTCAATTCGCTTCTGACATGATCAATAAATATTCATTTTCTATATTATAATATCTCTATTACTATATTATATTATTGTTATTCTATATTATTATCTACTATCATTCTATATTCTATACATTATAACTATATTCTCATTTCGCTTCTGACACAATGAATAAATATTATTCATTTTCTATATTATTATAATATCTCTATTATGATATTATTGTTATTCTATATTATTATTACTATTATTCTATATTCTATACATTATAACTGTATTCTCATTTTGCTTCTGACACGATGAATAAATATTATTCATTTTCTATATTATAATAATATCTTTATTATTATATTATATTATTGTTATTCTATATTATTATTCTATATTCTATACATTATAACTATATTCTCATTTCTTCTGACACGATAAATACATATCATTCATTTTCTATATTATAATAATATCTCTATTATATTATATTATTGTTATTCTATATTATTATTACTATTATTCTATACTAG